>JADRCD010233405.1:18995-69900 GCA_019843815.1 Montemys delectorum | reverse complement strand
CCCCCCCCTCACACACACACACACACATGCATTCACGCACATGCTCACTGTTGTGTAAATCTCACACTTGTGAACTAGGTGCACTTGAGAACATTGGAGCACGTTTTATGATACAGTAGGAGTGGCCGTGTGCCATTTGAGATGGAAGCTCAGGTAGTTCCCACCCGGCCTGTGAAACATGGATTTTTAAGGACTTGAAAAGCAAAGAGATTGTTTTCTGTAAGTTTCCTGACCTCTAATTGCCTAAAGCAGAAGCAAAATAAACCCGCCAGCTTCAGTCTTAAGAATCAAATTTGTGGCAACCAAGATTCTGCATCTCTACTTCCCACCTCCAAGTTCCACCTCCTCCCACCCAGCAGGCAATCCTGGAACCATACTGTGGAAAATCCCTAGTACAGAAAATACTGGTTCCCTCTTTAGCCTGAGTCCACCTGCAGACATTGGCTCCCAGGTACAGAAAAGCAGATCCCCAACACAAACAGGTTTTTTTTTCCGGTGTTGGCCTTTCAGAATTACACTAATGGCTGCCACTTCTGAGAGATTGTTCTGGGCACTTTGCTGGGCCTGTGTCTTCTCTCAGCAGCTGAGAGAGGTTAAGACATGTGGAGAACTGTGATTCAAACCAAGGGCCTTGCCCTTTCTAGCCCTATCAAGTGACCATTGCTCCTCCGAATCCATGGCCTTTGTCACTTTGGAAAGAGTTCCAGTTATTTATGCAGAAGTGATAATGTTGAATGGCAGGGTGGGGGCACTGGCTGTCTTCTTCTCAGAACTCTTTGTATTCTATGAAGTTGGGGCTTCACAGATAGGGCAATTTGCCATTAAAAATTAGCTTCTATTCCTGTTCTTTTGTCTGGAGATCTGACCCAACGACTTGCTTTCTGGACCTCAGTGAAGGGTGGGAACACAAGAGCCAAACATAGCATTGATTGTTTTTACTTTGTTGTATTTGTACTTTTCAAAGTGACAGAGCTAGAAACCATTAGAATCTGTGCTGCAGACAACACAAGTGGCCACATGGATGCTATCAATACACACTAGCAGTGCTTTCCTTTTGCAAAGTAGCCTTCATTTACCTCTATCTAGTTGCCTGCCTGCTTTATACATAGCCAATCCAAGGCCCAGAGTAGGATAGAGGGTTTCAGGCCTACCCCAGATTGAATCTGCGTGTGTTGAGGGTAGTAAGAAGAACTAACTTGTGAACACCCACAGCCCCTTCTATAGTTTTTGTCTTCATTTTGTCACCCACTTTTCCTTCACATTCTCCCACACCCTGCTAGGTCTGCTGTGTGGCACACTCCCGTGAAGGATCATGGAAAGCTGTCCTGGGTTATACTTCAGAGCTGGTAGCCCAGCAGAAAGAATAGCAAGTGTAAGCCTCTGTACATAGGATCAATCTCTTCATACTTGATGGCTTTTCCCACATTTGACCTGGATACATTCTGTCCCATGTCCTAGGCTTCCAAGCACCAGCTGTGGTACCATGTTGGTCCTTCACTGCTCAGTGGATAGGCCAGCTGGTTCCTTCCTCAGCCTGCCACACCTCTGACCTCTGTGGTGTTTTCAGTCTCTTGGTCTCAAATGGAAGTCAGTTGCAGTGACTTCCTGGAAATCCACAGGAGAGAATCCAGAGAAAGATGAGTTTAGGCCCTGATTCTAGAGTGGCAGAGCACTGCACCATGAGCTCAGCAGCCACAGTTCTCACATACTTACTAATAAACTTTCCTCATATGAAATGTACAGACAAGAAAAAACAAAACTAAGAAAGCATAAACTAACCAGCCATCCAACAATCAGTCTTTGACATTTTGGTCTGTTTCTTTTTGTTTCATGTATAGCATACTGTGTATTGACTAAATAGGAATCGTGGCCTCTATACACAGCTTCTTTAGCAATATATCTCAGGCATTTCCCCATGCCATTAGCCAGTCCTTGACACTGCACTGTTGCGTGATCTGTTTAACCAGCCACTTACTATAGGATATTTTAATTATATCCAATTTGCCTTATTACACAATTTGCTGTCATTTCTTATCATTTTGATTTGCTTTGTGCCTTTTTTTTTCTTTTTTAAGATTTACTTATATTATGTATATGAGTAGGAGGGCATCAGATCCCATTACAGATGGTTGTGAGCCACCATGTGGTTACTGGGAATTGAACTCAGGACCTCTGGAAGATCTGTCAGTGCTCTTAACCACTGAGCCATCTCTTCAGCTCTCCACTTTTTTTTTTTTTTTTTAAAGGATTACTTTTCTCTTTCTATAATAGACAGTCATGACTCAGTCTGTGTTGATATGTATTACTTCTCATTCTATAACCCAGGCTGACCACGTTGCATTCAAGGTGATCCTTCTGCCTTCTTGGGATTTTTAAGCTGGATTTATGCAACCATGCCCAGTTTAGTTTATATTTCTTCTGTTTTGAATTTATTATTTTGGTCCACTGAGCTAATGCCAAATTAAAACTACTTAAAAAATTGGTAAACATTGAGCAGGGGAGATGGGTCAGTGGGTCAAGCACTTACTGTGCAAGTCTGATGACCTTAACTCAGATCCAAGAATTTACAGAAAAGCCAGACAGAGCCCAGCAGTGGTGGCGCACACCTTCAGTCCCAGCACTAGAGAGGCAGAGGTAGGTGAATCTGAGTTTGAGGTCAGCCTGGTTTACAGAGTGCCCCCCGATCCCCCATATACTGTGAGAAAGGAGACTACTCAAGAGGAAGAGAATACTGGAAGGAATGTTTTCCACGGTTGCTGAAGACGTGCATACCTGAACAATGTAAGCAGTTTGCAAAGAGCTATTTGGGGGTCAGGGTAAAGTTTATATGTGGAAGTAATTTATCAAATTCACCGAAAGGACTAGGTATTAGAGCTGCCTGTATCAGGGTCAGGAAGATTCTAAGTTGGGGCCTTTGGGTGTTCAGCTACACTCCTGCTTCCTTCCCAGCCAGCCTGCTAAGCACCAGTAAACCTTTCTTCTGCCTCTCCAGCTGCTGAGGCTTTCAGCATTTATAACTCTGGACAGTCTCTCCCTGTGTCCTCTGCCTAGGCTTGCAGCCTAAGTCTCAGGTCATCTGTCTCATGACCTAGCAGAGTGTCTGGGAAGAAGAAACTTTATACTAAGCCTTGGTTTGGCTTCCTCTGGCTCCTGGGCGCCGTCTTCGGTTGCATTACTCATCCCCTTGACCTGTTGGACTAGGTGCTGTTTGGATGACATTCAGTGCATGGTGTATCTCAGTGGCCTTTGAGAAGTGACCCCTGTAAGCCAGGTGTGGTCATGGTGGCTCATGTCTAATTCCATCACTTGGGAAGCTGAGGCAGGAGATTTGTCACAGGTTCCAGGTCTTACACTACAAAGTAGCACGTTGTCTGGAAGAAACAGAACAGAGCGACGCTATAGAGCTGGGTTCATAGTTCTCTCTACCTGGAGTGTGCATCACCTAGGGATAGAGCAATTTTTTGAACCATCTACATCTTCCCTGTATAATAAGTATCTTGAAGCAAGGTCAGTGTCAGACTGGCCTGGGTTTTCACTGTGCCATATAGCTGTATTGCCCTGGGCAGTGTGCTGTGTGGATGTTATAGTCCAAGAAGAATGCCCAGTGAGTGGTCTGAATTATTGTGGGTGTCAATGGGGTCCTTAAATAACTTACTGCAAGCCATTTCCAGCTTTATTTCAGGTCTACTGACTGCCTGACTCAAGCTGTCACATTTGCCAACTAAAACATATATTCAGCTTAGCAGAGATAGGGCTAACTGGACAGCAGGTGCTTCCCTTCTTTGCTTTTGTGTTGTAAATTTGAGAACAGGAACTTTTGTCTCCTAACATTCCCAGAATGTCCAATATTATAGTGGAAACACAATAATTTATTCTTAAGATTTTACTGAAATAAAAGTTCAAGTTCAGATCTTGCATTCCACAGTTGGGCCAGCCCATGGATTCATGCATTCAAACCGTTGACTGATCTTACCTCACACCATCTGTGCCTGAGTGTGCCTCTCACCCATTTCATCTGCTTTACATATCCTCAGTTTCATCAAGAAATCAAGTGAAGCTGGGCAGTGGTGGTGCACACTTTTAATCCTAGCACTTTGGGAGGCAGAGGCAGACGGATTTCTGAGTTTAAGGCCAGCCTGGGCTATAGAGAGAAACCTGTCTCAGAAAAACAAACAAACAAACAAACAAACAAACAAAAAAGAAATCAAATGAATATGAAAAGTGCTGTAATTGGCAGCTGTTGTCAGTGCTGATATTGTTGAACATTTTGCTAGAAGGCAAACCCCAGTCCCATTTTGACCTTGACCATTTGAAGTGGCCAAGGCTTAGTGTTGATCATGGTCTTCTGCCAGTGCTAACTTACACTGCTCCTCTGACTCAGCCACCAACTGGTTTAGAGCTCAGGATACCATCATGGGAGACAGCATGGGATGTTGGGAGGAAAGCTGGACCAGGAACTCCAGAGGCAGGTCTGGATTTGGGATGCTGGGAAGGAAGCTGGATCAAGAACCGCAGGCATGGGTCTGGATCCCAAGCCTTTTTGTGCTTCCAACTCGGCGTGCCGGGCCTTACTCCTCTCTGGGCCTCAGTTTTCTTCTATAAAATAAGATTGAGCTGGCTGATTTATGAGGACCTTTCTGGTGCCAGAGTACTATATTGCGAACAGGCTGTTCATAAAGAAACAGAGTGCTGTTGTGAAGGCCCCTCAGATCCTATTTTCTCTTTGTATTTATGCACCAGAAAATGACAGATGGCGAGACCTGGATAGAAAATGCCCTCTTCAGATTGACCAGCCAAGCGCCAGCATCTGGGAATGTCTGCCTGAAAAGTGTCAGGATGGCTCCCTGTGGCACCAGGAGGCAGTGACTGCCTGTGCAGTGACCAGCCTAATCAAAGACCTCAGCATAAATGACCACAATGGGAACCCCTCAGCTCCTCCCAGCAAACGCCAGTGCCGGTCACTATCCTTCTCCGATGAGATGTCCAGTTGCCGGACGTCATGGCGGCCCTTGGGGTCCAAAGTCTGGACTCCTGTGGAGAAGAGACGATGCTACAGCGGAGGCAGTGTCCAGCGCTACTCCAATGGTGTCAGCCCCATGCAGCGGAGCTCTAGCTTCAGCCTCCCTGCCAGGGCCAATGGGCTCTCCTCACCTTGCCACCAGTCGAGCCTGCACCACCGCTTTGGGGGACAACCCTGCCAAGGAGCACCAGGCTCAGCCCCCTCTGGACAGGTGGGCAATAGCTGGAGCCCAGATCCACACCCTGTGGGAGGGGGCCGACTGGACCTGCAACGGTCCCTCTCTTGCTCACATGAGCAGTTTTCCTTCCCAGAATACTGTCCCCCTTCAGCCAACAGCACACCTGCCTCAACGCCAGAGCTGGCAAGACGCTCCAGTGGGCTTGCCCGCAGCCGCTCTCAGCCATGTGTCCTTAATGACAAGAAGATCGGTGTGAAACGGCGTCGTCCAGATGAAGTGCAGGAGCAAAGACCTTCTTTAGACCTTGCCAAGATGGCACAGGTAAGTGCCCCAATAGCCTAGAATAGGCTCTAGAAGCACCTCAGTGTTTCTGGGATTCTGGTCCTGGTCCAGCCGCTTAAGTGCACAGTGACACTTTCAGAAATGTTTAGGAGTCACTTCCCTTGGTTTGAACATAGTCTCCCTCCCTACCCCCCGAAAAAAATGATTTCAAGGTTTTTGTTTCTGGGTTTTTTTTGTTTTTTTTTTAAAGTTTTAAGTAACAGGTTCTCTCCATTTTAAAGGAGGCATATTCTTTCCCTCTTAAGCTCATTGCTAGTGGAACAAGAGCAGGCAGATGGTGAGAGGCAGGCATTGGCTAGGAGTCCAGTGTGACCAAACACTAATTAATCCTCTTCTAGTCCTTTGCTGGTACCTCCTCTCCTGGAACACACACACCAGTGTTCAGTATCACTCGGATTATGCTGATCCCTAGATCAGGGCCACGGGTAATGACTTTAGGGAAGGTGGGAAGCAGTCATTCCCTTTGATTGAACTGTCAAACAGACTACTCAGAAATTGTTAGTTTGCAACTGTTAGCACTGGTTGTGGGAGGAGCCTTTCCCCTGTGCTCCTGTTCCTCTGTGCTGTCCTCTTTGTCTTGGAGTCCAGCATTGTGCTAGCACTTCTCTTGGGTATTGATCTGAAGGGGATGGGCTTGGAGTTAGTCACCATCAGCAGGAAAATTGTCAAAACCTGAGGGCTGACTACAATTGGTGCCTGCTATAGAAGTCATAGGATGTGACCAAGATGGTAAGGCCTATGCTCTGTGTGACATTGGTCCTTGTAACCAATAACTCTAGGATGGGTGGCTGTGGTGGGCAAAACATGGCACTACCACCTCTGTGCCTACCTGGCAGAGCCTCTTGTTCAGTGCCGTGGTATATCAGTTTTGGGTGTTATATATAAAAACATTGATTATTGTTTGATTTGAGGAAATGAAGATCTGTTTGCTAGTGAGGGAGTGTTCTCAGGAGAGTTGATCAAGCTCTTCAGACCATGGGCAGACCCAAGGCAGGCAGGCTCATAGTGCCTGTTCTGCATCAAGCAGGTATAACCAGCAAGCAATCTTCAGTTCCCATTCTACACAGGCGTGTGCACATGCACAGGTGCATATACACAAACACAAATGCACACACACTTCTGTAGTGGAGCCTTCTACTTACAACAAAGATGTTTCCATGCATGGAGTTACCTTCTGTTCCTTTAATTTTCTTTTTTTTTTTTTTATTAGATATTTTCTTTATTTACATGTCATATGATTTCTCCTTTCCCAGTTTCTCCTCCAAAAAACAAACAAACAAGCAAAACCAACAAGAACAAACCCCTGTTGCCTCCCCCCTCCCCATGCTTGCCACCCCACCCTCTCCCACTTATTGGCCCTGGCATTCCCCTACGCTGGGGCATAGAACCTTCACAGTCCTTTAATTTTCTAAGCCTGTCCCCCACTGAAGATAAGGTGCAAGTATCTCTGTATCTGAAGTGGCCTCAGAGTCCGTAATTTTGAGCCACTTTCACATATCAGCCCAGTCCCTGTCCCTGGGGACAAGTTGGTGATGTGCTTGTGCCACCCCTGTGCCCACGGGTCAACTTGGGACAGAGGTCCTGCCCCCTTCCATGTCCAGGTTCCGTGACTTCTATCTTGGCTCCATGAGAGTCTCTTCCTTCTTCCTGTGTGGGAGATCTTTCTGGCTTACTCACTGGACTGTAACTGAACACATATGTTGGATACCAAGAAGAAGTTTCTGTCTCCAGATAGACTGAAATAGGTTGAAGGGGGAGGACAGCATTGGGTGACTTCTGAAGGAGACACAGAGCCCTAAGTTCTGGGTTTGATACATAGCCTCAGTTGACTTTTAATGCCAAGCCTGTTTTCTTAGTGAGTAAGCCGGAGAGGTAATAAAAGCAGCTTACATGTGTTATTAGATCTCACTCGCCACAAGCTGGAATAACAGTACTGCATTCCTGGAGACATTTTCTGGCCTTACATACATAGACACTGCTTAAAAATATATTGCTCAGTAGGGTTGTGCCCAAATGTATGGCTTGCCTCATCAGTTCCAGGCAGGCCTCCAAGATCATCCAGGAAGGTGTCCTGGAGCCTGAGAAGCCCACCCTGGTTCTGCCTGTCGCCTTGGCTGGCTGCTTGACCATGTAGGTGGGACAAAGCACAGGGAAAGGAGAGAATGCCCCAGGAATGCACACCTTATCCATCAGAGGTTAGATGCTGAGGGTGGAGTTTGTGGATCCTGGCCCATGTCCCACCAGACATCTACCTCTGGGCAGCCCTCTCTCCATGGGGCTCTGTGGTTCTGCCTACTTTGGCTCTCCATGCAGTAATCGACGACAGTCTTAGTAGGTAGGCCTTACTTGCCAAGGGGCCTTATAACCACTGAGATAGTCCTCATGTGTCTGTAAACAGTCCTGGGTTAGAGGCCTAGAGAGATGGCTCAGTGGTTAAGTACATTTGCTGTTCTTGTAGAGGACATGGGTTTGGCTCCTAGCACCCACATGGTGGCTCAGAACTGCCTATAACTCCAGTTCCAAGGAATCTTATATTCTTCTTCTTCTGGCCTCTAGGAGCAGCAGGCATGCATGTGATACACATATATACATCCAGGCAAAACACTCTTTCACATTTTTTTTTCCCATCCCTTCTTTCACATTTTTTAAAGAGTCCTGGACTCAGCCAGGATATTGTAGGGCCAAGTCTCAGTTCACAACAGGCAGACATGTCACTGGTGTACAGAGACCCACACCTTGCCAGAGGATGGTTAAGGCTGGTAGCCTCTACATGCTGTGGCTTCAATAGAGGCTTTTAGCTGCTTAGAGGAGAACAATGTCTGCAGGTCCGGGAGGAAGAACTTGTAAGTGGGTTTCCATACCTGTAGGATAGGCTTGGTGCAGCCCTTTCTTCCTTGAGCTGCCTCTTTAACTGTTTCATAGGTCTTTGATCTTGGTTCGTATATTTGTTCCACTTTCGTGTTCTTGTGAAGGAACCTCTTTGCATGTGGCCTCTGAGACCAGGTGTATGAACTCTTTAGATAAAGGTACAAAGTGCCTTTTTGGTTAGACCTTTGGAGCAGCTGGGTGTTCTAATAAAGCAACTCCCTTGAGGGGCCCACTGGGGCCGGGAACAGACCCTGAGGGTGGTGAACTTGTGGGGCTTCCCTTTGGCCTTTGCACAGCTAGTGGGAGCCAAAGCTGTCTAACCTGCCAGTAGAAAAGGAGCCTGGTTAGGATGAGAGCTGAGAGCCAGATAGCAGGAGAGGGCAAAGAGCTCTGAGGTCCAGGCCGTGAGACCCTAGTCTTCATTGCCCCTGGGTTTAGCACTAAGGTCCTTCTTGTCTGTGGTGTTCTGTAAAGCCACAACCTCTTGTTTGCACCAGGCCAGTAGACAGCATTGAGGACAGGGCTGGTTTGAGCATTGAGAGCTGTTTAGCAGCCCAACTTTCCCTGACATTGATAGTAACTGCTTCATTTGAGACCTGGCCTGACCACCAAACATGGCGTGTCTCCCAGCAAATCCTGAGTTATGCAGTACCATTCAGACATGGATCATTTGTGTGAGCAAAGACTTCAGAAAAGCAACAATTAATAAGATTACTCATGAATGCCGTGCCCCTGGGTGCTGTGTTTTTAACTCCAGGCTGGTCAGTTTGAAAGAGAAAACAAATTGTATTTTTCAACAGAGCTTCAAACAGAGGCAAGACATTCATAGGGAAGGTTCAGGATGCCGAAACAGAGGTTTGATTGATTGCAGCTGCCCACACACTGCACCCTCAAGCTCCCCGAGGAGGCCCCAGAACAGGCAGCAACTGTTGTGTTAGCAGATGTTTGAGAAACTCATGAAAGCTGGCTGGGGTGCTATGGGGCAGGAAAGAGCAGGAGGTAGAAATAAGCATGCTGGCATATGGTAGGGGAGCCACTGAGAGCTGGGGTCCTGCCCATGAGTTTGGAGAGCCTGGTGGAGCAGAGCCACAGGGCTTTGCTGGTTGGCAGGCTGCTGTTGCAGTCAGCAGGGGTTATAACAGATGCTTAGTGATAACTCCTGGCTCTTTGCTAGGCAGAGTCACCCTTAGATGAAACTCCTTCCAGCCAACCTTCTTTCTCTTTGCTCTGTGTACCAGTGGAACTGCCTTTAACAGGGGACAGTGGCCCTTCTAGTTGGCATGTGGAGTGGCTCTTCATGCTGATGGACTCGGCAGTTGTGGGTCAGACTTCCATTTTCTTGGCCAGATCCCCGGCTGTAGGCCTGGCTGGCCTAAGCCTTTCCCTTGTCTACTCTGTCAGTGTCCAGTGGCTCACCCCATTACCTTGCTTATTGCCTCGGCCCCTCATTGCTGCTGAGGTGGGAAGCACCTCATATTGATAGCAGGGAGGTGAATTTAGAGATAGAGCATCTACAACATAGAGTGCAGGCTGGTGTGGAGCTCTGGATTGTATTGGAACGAAAGAAGTGTTGGATAAAAATGAAGACAAAACCCATCAGCACATGGGATGAATGCTTCAGATGGTCTGGGTTCCAACAGAGAACCTGTGTTCTTGGGATTTGTAGATGCTGAAGTGTGGCAGCTCTGGGCACAGTAACCTAACATGCCTTCGTCCATGCCTTTAACAGCCATTGCTAACCAATCATGGCATCTGTTTAGGTGAACTCAGAAGAGGCCAGCTTGACTGCCTCTGCTGCCCATTCAGTGGTTCAGTACCATCTGCTTCTCCTGTGCTAGTTTTTCTCTCATTGGAGGACATGGCTGTTAACATGTACGGGCAGTCAGAGATTTGCCCAAAGCCATATACTGAGTTGGAAACCCCAGGAAGACTTGGGCCCCGTGAGCCCCTCTCCTGATAGGATTGGTGATAACCTGGCCTTTGTCGGTGACTGATCCTTGTGGGATGTAATGTGAGCTTTGAAGTCAGGTAAGTCAGGGCCCCTATCCCTATCCTGCCATTTCTTATCTGATCTGTGCACCCTTAGGCACACACTTGGCCCCTCTATGTCTTTAAAATGGAATTGCTCTTGCTTTTCTCAGGAGAGTAGAAAGAAATCATGCATTATGGACCTAGCACGTAGTTTTCAATTGAACACGGCTTTACAGAAAAGAAAAGCGGGGGACTGTGGACATTGCATAGTGGTTAAGAGTGCATGCCATGCAGAGCCAAGTACCTTTGGGAGGAGCTGAGTATGGACTTGTGCACACCTGTCACTCCATCGGGGTTGGGGGAGAAAGTAGAGACTGGAAGATCACTGGGCTGTGCTAACTGCTAACCAAGCTGAGGCCTGGAGAGATAGCCCAGTGGTTAAGAACACTTGTTCTTACAGAGGACCTAAGTTTGATTCCCAGCACCCACATAGTGACTCACAATTGTCCCTAACTCAAGCTCTGGGGCATTCAGTGCCCTCTTCTGACCTCCCTGGTCACCAGGCATGCATGCAATGCACAGACACTCATACACATAAATAAAAGGACATTAAAAATAAAAATCAGATGGAAAGTGACAGAGGAGACTCAGTGCCTTTCTCTGGCCTGTACATTTACACACGTGTGCATCCTCATACATACATGCATGCATGCCTCATACACATGAGTACACACACATTTTAAGAAAAAGCAATTACAAAAAGAAGTGGCTGCAGCTGAAGAGCCTGCAGCTTTTCTCCTGTACTCATGGGTCAGCTTCCCTAACATAGTTACTCTGCAGTTCTGTTCAACCTGCTAGGCTTGTGCTATTGGTAGGCCAAGTCCTGCCAGCTGTGCAGCAGGCTGGGATTGGAATGCTTGGCACGTGGCCCGTGGCCCTCCTTTTCTCTTAGAGAAAGATGTGTCCATGGTACCATAGAATCTTGGTGGGGGAATCTATGCTTCAGGAAAACCCTCCGCAGACACCTGGTTCCCTTCTTGTCCCCAGGTTACATAATAAGCCATCTTCTGAAGGTCACTCAGATCACGGCCCAATGTTGACATAATAGGTTTGATCTCCTGGGGAAGAAAAAAAATAGGAGTTCCCCTGGGAGCATGCCAGGGAGGCATTCACATGCCTCTTGGTGATTTTCCATGCCTCACTTGAGAGGCAATGGTGCTCTGGGGGCTCCAGGACACTCAGGAGTGAGTGAGTGCCTGTTCTTCCCTAGGACAGTTCCCTAGATGAGAGCCCTTGGAACTCCCCCATCAAACCGGGAGTGTCTTTGGCTTGCCAGACCTGCATGGTATGGGCATAGTCTTGGGATCCCTGTCTTCCAGGACCCACAGCCTCTAGGCAGAAGGAAAACAGCCTTTCCTGCTGAGGTCTGAGCATTCCCCAGGGCAGCTCTGGGCTGGCCAGAGGAGGCTACTATAGGAAAGGCCTGTGGGTCATTGTTACTAGTGCATGACTAGTTCACCTCCAAGGAGGAGGAGGATGCACTAGAGCAGTAGTCCTCAACCTGTGGGTAGTGACCCCTTGGGGAGGGGGTGCAGAACAGCCCTTTCACAGGGGTTGCATTACCATGCATAACAGTAGCAAAATTACAGTTACGAAATAGCAATGAAAATAATTTTAGAGTTGGAAGTCACCACAACATGAGGAACTGTATTAAAGGGGTTACATCATTTGGAAAGTCAAGACCCACTAGTCTAGAGAAATCGACATGTTATTCCTAGGTTGCTGAAGAAGTAAGAGTGTCTGAGCTGAACCAACAGAGGCAACAGAGGCTGGAGGGAGAAGGGACCTGCTTCCTGCTGGAGCTCTTTATCTGGGGCAGCTAGGTCTTCATCCTAGGTAATTTATGTCACCTTTCCATGTCTTAGTATCCCTGTCTAGGGGGTAAGGTAGCACTAGGGAGGTAGGGAGAGGCAGATCCTTGGTCCCACTGGTCAGTCATCCGAGCTTAATTGGTGAACCTCAGATCCCAGAGGGAACCAGTCTCAAAAAAACAATGTAGATTTAGCTGGGTGCAGTGGTACAGGCAGACCTCTGAGTTCAAGGCTAACCTGATCTACTAGTGAATTCTGGGACAGCCAGGGCTATGTAGAGAGACCCTGTCTACCCCCAACCCCCAAAGTAGAAGGCTCTTGAGAAATGATACCCAAGGTTGATCTCTAGCCTCCACATACATGCACATGTATGTGCACACCTACACACACACAGGACATGTGACTTTTATTCTTCATAGAGGGTGGAAGTATTCAAGGATTTGAAACCTGGGAACAACAGAAACTCTGGAAATTTCTCTAGACTGTGATGAACAGTGTGACTGAGAGGCCTGGGGAAGTCGGGGAGGCCACAGAGGGTGCTGTTGGCAAGCTTAGCTGCAGACTAAAGCAGGGCAGGCAGTGGCATGCTCATTTGTGTTAAGGCTCTAGTAGCATGCTAACAGTGGGACAACAGGACCCATCAAAGTGCGACGATTGCTATTGGCCTCCAGCTTCTCAGTGTAGACTGCACTGGGTAGAGTCAATCACCCTAGCTTTCCAACATCACCATTTCTGTTCGAGTAGTCTATTTAAAGCTTGCTGATTATTAGGTCCCTTTGATCTAATTTGGTGCTTACTTTGACTATCTGTTTTTTGTTGTGTGTGTACAGTGTATGTAAATGCAGGTATGCACATGCCATAGCACACATGTAGAGGTCAGAAGACTACCTCCACCTTGTTTGAAACCAGGTATCTGTTGTTTTTCCAATGTGTATGCCAGGCTGTCTGGCCTGTGAGCCCCTAGAGAGTCTCCTGTCCCCACGTACATGCACATATGCTTTGCACGGCTACATACGTACATGCACAACACTGGGCTTTTTTTGCAGTGTGTAGAAACTCACACTGCATTTGTCTATTACACAGATTGTGTTAGGTCATGCTTGCACAGCAAGTGTTCCTACCCTCTGGACCATCTCCCCAGTCCACATGTTCCTTCCAGTGGTACACCAAGTGTCCATAGAGCCACCTTGCTCCAGTCACTGCATGTCAGTGGTTTATTAGCCAGGCTGCCTTTTCCCTCTGGAGCCTCAGTTCCTCTGCTAAAGTGTGTTTGTCCTTGTCCATTAGAGCTGGGTTCCCAATCCCAAGCTCCAAGCTCAGGGCTGGAGGAGGCCTGGACTGGCATAGGGCCACAGGAGGATTCTTCCATGTTTTTGAATGTTTGTCATGCTGGATCTCATCTCAGCTGTGCCATATCTGGTCAAGTGACAACAGCTGGGTCAGCATTTTCCTGAACAAAAGGGAGGGGGAAGGTCTGTGGTGTCCCACCCAAGTCTTCACATAGGTCTGAGCTAACCTCAGTGGACTCGAGCATGCAGGGAAGAGGACACTTGACAGACGCAGGGAGGAGTTTGCCCTTTTTCATCTAGCTCCTGACCCTTCAAAAGACATCAGCACAAACACCTTCCCTACAGGATCCCCAGGCCCTTAGTAGCATGGTGCCAACTGGCTGGGAAAGCCTTAGCAAGGACCATCGAAGGAAACACTGAGGTGTCCTTGAGCTGGATGTGATTTTGATGGCCAAGTCTGGCCCAGGCTGAGCATGGCCATGCCACTCCCAAGACTGGCAGGAGCTCCAAGGCTCAGGTGTCACACCTTTCAAGATATGTCCCTCTGCCACCCCAAGCACTGCATCAGCAGCCTCTCCCTCTTGATGGGGTATTCATCTAGAGAATTCTGTGGTTTCAGCCATCTGGATTGGGTGTCTCTTGTGCAGCTTCCAGCCTCAGTGGAGAACTGAAGAAAACCAATGCCACATAGAAGATCCAGCTCTCTGCTGCACTTCCTTCCCTACAGGACTTGAGCTGACTTGGTTAAGTGTGGGTTAATTGCTCCTTCTGACCACAAGATTGACAGTGTCACCTTTGAAAGTTAGACTAGAACTCTTAGGTAGTCCTTTTGGGTGCAGGAAAAGTTGGCTTTTTTTTTTTTTTAAATCTCTTTTTAGAAAACAAAAGAAAGGCTTGGTCCTACAATATTGTACAACTCAAGGCTTCCTTTGTAAGGAATGAACTCACCTCAGTGCATATCTCTAAAGGTCATCGGGCCCCCAGTCCTGCCCTGACGCTGTACAAAGGCCACATCATGCATCTGCCTTTCATGGAGCAAGTGAGGAGGCAGCTGTCCAGAGTGTGGCATAGGAGTGTGACATGCCTTTTGTATCAGCCAGAGCCTGGTCAGGACAAACCATCCATCGGATCCAAGGAAGTCACTGGAAATATGTGTAACTAGGACTTAGAAGAGCCAATATCTCAGAGAAGCAACTGCAGGAAGCTGCTTCCTACAGCCCTTCCGGAGGTTTAGCAGCCAACAGTCTAAAAGCTCCACAGCTGGCCAGGCCCTGAAGAGAGGGGAGGGAGATGAGTATTCTGAAGGAGTTGTATGCCTAAGCAGCTGCTGAGAAAGGAGCGGACTGCTCAGGCAAGGGTCATGTGTTTGGGTGACTGTACCAGCACAGGAAACAGTCAAGAGAGGCCGATGCTCTTCCTCTAGCCTCCATCTGCCTGACATTCTTCTGCTAAAGTCAGGTGCTGTGGGTGCCACTTCTTTCCTTCCCAGGTTTGGCACCGGATGCCTTTCCCCACTGAGCCATCTTGCTAGCCTTCAGCCTTTTTAGGGCAGTGTTAGATCTGTCCTCCAGGGATATTGAGCACCCTGTACATTAGAGGAGCCTGGCAAGACCAGACAGATACTCTTGAACATGATGGGATAATTTTTGGAGCCCTGGGAAATGTGGGTGTTGAAAGAGTGGGTCATGGCTCTGAAGAGCAGGTAGAGCACCAAGCCATGTCACAGGATTTCAGGAAGGGAACTAAGCCTCTGGATAAGCCTGTGTTTGATTTGCTGGTGTTGGGCAGCTCTAGGAGTCCATTCAGAAAGGGCGTTCCGTGTATTCAAGTTGTCCCCTTTCCAAAGTGAAGAGGTGCTTTCTTAGGCAAGCAAGGTGTAATTCTCATGAAATTCTTGCCCAGCTCTCTGGAGACCTGGAACAGGCTGCAGCTGGAGGCCATCACAGCTTCTATTTGGATTTGACCCCGTCAGTTCATTTTAGCCTTTTAGTTAGTATTCTTCCTGTGAGGTGTTTACTGGAAGATGTGCTAGGACCCTGAGGTGTTCAATACCTTGCTCAAGAGATCTTGGAAACTTGGCCCAGAGCCTCCCAGATTGGGAGGAGGTGAGTTAAAGGTCTTTACACATCCAGCAGGCTTGGGGCAGACAACTCTGTTTTTACAAAGTCCTTGGGTAGGACTGGAGTGAGATCTGGGGAAACAGGGGAGTCTGGTAGGCCCTCTGGAAGAGTATAGATCCTCGAGCAGATTAAGATCATAGCAAACCCTTGTCAGATGCATGGAAGTGGCCATGGAAAGCTTCCAGCTCAAAGTGGGCAGGCACTTTTCCCACCAGTGCCTAGCATTGCTCAATCATTTGGTAGACATTTGGAATTTGGCCTCAACCCCAGGCCTGCCACATCAGAATCTGTATTTGAACTTCATCGCCCTAGCTTTTGAAAGAACTTGGGAGGTCTCTGTGGGAGGTCACTCTGGTTTGTTTTTGGCACTATGTAGCCCATCTATGGGTTCTTCTTGTACCTAGGCCTCGGTGGGGGGGGGGGGGGGTGGTCCCTGCGTTTGAGCCTTACCTGGTCAACCTTACTCTAGTGCCAACTCTGTCCTCTATGGCTTGGGTCACTTATCTGGTCATCCTCCTGCCACTGTCCTTTCTTCTCAGGAATGAGGGGACATGGTTCATCTTGGGAACCTTTCACTGGAGTCTTCGGCACCATCCACTGCTACTCTGACCAGCATGCAAATGGCAAAGTGACAGCTTCTCTTCCTCTCAGGCTTCCAGCAGGCACGTTGCACATGGGTACCATCAGGGCCCTGTGGGGTGGGGATGAGGCTGAAGAAAGAATCAGCTCGCCTGAACCCTCCCTTCTGACCCTGCTTCAGAAGGAAGCTTCGACATCCATAGCGAGAGTGTCAGGCTAGCCCAGGTCAGCACCACAGGAGAAGCCAGATGGAGACCAGGGCTTGTGGGTGCCTTGTGGTCTTAAGGGACCATATTCACATGACATTCAGAGACAGGGATAGGGGACAGGTCTAGATGTAAGCCTTGCAAATACCCATTGATCCCTTCCCATTTCTCTGACCATTTTTCACTTGGTCTTTATTTGTTAGTGTGGTCAGTGTTGGTGGTGTGGTAACTTAGCCAGGTCAGGAGATGTCCCTGAGCTGTGTGATAGATGTGAATATTTGTCTACTCCTTGTGCTCTGGAGGGCCTGTATCTACAACAGTGATAGTAGTTTATTAAATACTTATTTTAGATGAATGAACGAACGAACGAACAAACGAACGAACTAATGAAGTAAGGCAAAGACCTAGTTTCTTAATGGATAAGTGAGCTGCTGCATTCCTGATACTCAGCAACTTACCACTTGTCTTAGGGTGTCATTTCTGTGAAGAGACTCCATGACCAAGGTGACTCTTAAAAAGGGAAGTATTTAATTGGGGCTAGCTTAACAGTTTCAGCAGTTCAGTTCATTATCATCATACCAGGAGGCATGGCAGCCTGGAGGCAGACATGGTGCTGGAGAAGGAGATAAGAATTCTACATCTTCATCTGAAGGCACCCAAGAGGAGGGTCTCATCCCATAGTGGGCAGATCCTGAGCATAGGAACCTCAAAGCCCACCCCCACAGTGACACACTTCCTCCAACAAGGCCATACCCCCTAATAATGCCACTCCCTGGTCCAAACCTATTCAGACCACTGCAGCACTCCTAGACATAGGCAACACAGGTAGTTGCATAGAATTGCCCTGTGTTGCCCTTAAAACAGCTCCTTGCTGTTACACAAGACACTGGAGTTTAGAATCACTGCCCTAGTCTCAAGGCCAGGAGTTTCTCCAAGGTTGCACTTGTTACATTCCCAATCACATGATCTAGGCAAGGGTCAGGGTGCCAGAGCTTCCCTGGGGGGACACAGGAGACTCCCAGTATGAAGACATGCAAGTAACCAAGCTCAGGGATAGCCCCACAGTCCTGGGGTGGCAGCTTGGGAACTCACAGGTCATCATCCAGACTGCATATTCTAGGCTGTGCTTGTTGTACTAGTGATAGAGCTGTCTAGACATTCTGAGTGACACTTTTCATCATTTAGGATAAAGAGGGACTAAAAGTGGATTATTACTGAAATTTGAGACTTAAGTTTAAAGCAGTGACAGAGTGGGATACTGAAGGTAGTCTTGATGAAGCCCAGCAGCCTCCAGAAGGGGCAGGCACCTGAGAGAGTGGGTAGGGTAGGAGAAATGAAGGGCTCCATCTGTCCCCACCTACACCTTCCCAGTTGTCCCATCCTGGAAGCCTAGAGAGACCTGACAGTGCAGGAGGGACCACTGGGACTGCCTCATCACAGCAGAGCCCAGGAGCACTCATAGTGGATGAAGCCCAGAATTTTGGACTCCGTACTGGCCCCAGCACACATCCTTCCAATGCTTTGAGAAGAGGGACTTTAAAAGCATATCTTTGAGGCATGGTGGCAGCCTTCACAGACTCTCTAGATGAAGAGTCTAATATGTAATGAAGTTTTATTTATACACAACAGTACCTCTTGCTTTATTTGGCAGCTGCAGCTTTCCTGCTACTACAACAAGACTAAGTCCCAGCAAGGATGGGGCATTCCAACAGGAGCCCCACAGCCTGCAGAGCTTTAGTATCTATTATCTAGCTCCTGAGCTAGATAGCCTGGTGCCTCAGTTTCCTTGTTTAGGAAGATTATGTGGCAACTTCTTACTAAAAGCTAGTCTTTAAAAGGACCCAGGACAATTACCTTGGTAGTCAGAAATATGTCAGTGATGTAACATGGACCACCCTATGGCTGCCTCCAGCTCTGCCTCACCCTAAGCTGGCCTTCATGAGGCCATTCCTGTGCTCCCAGAGTGGCAAGTAAGAATGCTGCTGGATCAGGAGCTGTGGAAAAGGGGCACCTGGGCACCCAGCCTTGGGATGAATTGCGTGCGCTGCTTGCCTCTTGCTGCACTGGCTGCAAGTATTGGCTGGGCTGCTTATTCACTCTAGTGCTCTTTCCAGGCTGCCTTTGAGTCTTTGCCATGCTTGAGAAAGTGTGGGCCAGAGCAGGGAGTGTTCATTTCCTCTGCTTTCACTCCCTTCCTCCTGTCCCTCGAAGAATTTTGGTGGGACTGTGTGCTACTCCAAACGAAACCCAGCCTGCCAGGGCAGCACTGGGATTCTCATCAGACAGAGCTCTTGAAAATACTCTCAGGCTGGGGTCCTAGGAGTTTCCCTGAAGGCCCGATGTATTCTCTGATGAAGGTGGACAACTAGCTAGGAGGTTGCTAGAGGACATTAATTTGTGGGAAAAATAACTTGGCCCTGAAAGGTGGTTTTATGACAGCTTTGTAAAAATAAGGGCGGGGATGGTTGGCTCCAACATTTAAAAGCCTCATGTGGCTGCGGTTTTATCCTATGCCCCACCTCAAGCTCAGTGAACAGAGGCCCGTCCCAGGTTGAAACTGCAGCAGCCAGCCTAGAGCCAGAAGTATTGTTCAGGGTCTGGAATGTTGTCAGGACCCAGGAATAACATTGGGAAGTTCTCATGTAGACCCATGGATGTTGGTACAGGCTTGCTTTGAGCTGGTGAATGGTGAGGACACTCAGAACTGGTCTTGAGTAGCAGCATTCCCCTCGTCCTTCCAGTTCCTTCCCTGGCCCCTTTGGGACAGCTGTGCAGGGGGAGTGGGGTGGTAGACTGCTTACAATCTGAAGATGAGAGCAACAGGAATTGCAGTTTTTCAAAGGGAGTTAGCTTTTAAGCCAGACTGTTCCATGCATCCTTCAAGCTTCCATTGTGTAACCAGATGCTGGGGCTGGTGTGTGCCCTAACTTCTCTCCCTTATTGGGAAAGAGGTACATAAGTAGTTATCTGAGAGATGAAACACTTGTTCAAAAAGGTGCCAAATCATTCTAGGGTTCTCTGAGAAAGGACAATATGGTAACAATGGAATTGTAAACCTTATGGAAGCACTCCTGTGGAGCTCTGAATACCCTGTGCAAACTGGCCTGCTAATCTCCTTGTTCACGCTGCTAAGGCAGATAGTGCCCTTGGCACAGCGGGTTACTGCCAAGGATGGAAGTGCAGAAACCCGATGAAATGGTTTACTAGACACCATTTGAACCATTTGAATGCAGGGCATGTGGCTGAGGATCTCTGCTGAGCCTGGGCAGCACAGCCACTGAGGACTGTAGGGGTTGAGGATCCAGTGGCTGGAGAAGGCAGAGTAGGGGAGTGTGTGGGTGGCTGTGGAGTGAAGCCCTTTGTCACAGTGTGGCACCTCCTTCCCAAGTTGTGGGATGTACAGGTCGTTTGCCAAGGTACCTCCCCATTCTCAGGAACACAGTCTGCACCTGTTAGTGTGTTACAAGGGGTGGACACATGGCAGTGTGCAGGAGGTGGCACATGGCCTGGGACCCCTGCTTAGATGACTGGCAGCCACTTGGTGGTGCAGTGTACAGAATATTGGCCAACAGTATCCCTAATCCTTACCACAAACACTGTTTTCTTCAGCTTAATGTCTAGCAGAGAGCACACCCACTCCACCCCAGGACCCCCGGCCATCTTTTCCTTGAATAGGCCTGTCTGCTTGGTGAGGCCAGGCACAGAGCTGGTTTTCACTGCAAAGGACATCACCTATTATGACAAGAGTGCCGGCTTGGCCCTCCAGTCTTAACATTGTGTTAGCCTGACCTACCTAGCATCAGAGCTGCTTTCTTTCGGTGGTCAGGGAGGGAAAGGGCAGGTTGGACGGAGCCTGTGCTGCCAGGAAGCTGAGAACAGGCTTGGAGCAAGGTCATTGGACAGGTAGAGCCGGTGCATGTGCGGCTGTGGGGCTTTGGCAAGACAGTGAACTTCCCTGAGCCTCTGCTTCCTCAACAGTAAGACACGGGTCAAAACAAGCGGCCCATTCATTGTAGATGCTAACACTCTTGTCACATCAGCTTGAGCGATGTCCAAGCTGGATATGTTGGTGCACGTGTATAGTTCCATACCTCACAAGGCTGAGGAGTTCAAGCCTCAGCAGTATAATGAGACCCCGTCTCAAGAGAAAAAAGAAATAGTAATTTATTGATTTGTTATTTATTGTTGTTCTTAGGTACATGCATGTGTAAGAAGCTTAAATTTCAAAAGATTTTAAAAAGACATCATGAAGTCCAAAGCACAGGATGTGAAATTCCTCTAAAGCCACAAGAGTGGCTTGGCGGACACCCTACCCACCCCCCTGCCACTGCACACCAATCCACACCCACCATGCATCCTTTTTCTAAACAACTGTAATATTGAAAGGAGACTCTAGAGAGTCGCTTTAGCTCCAGGAGGCCATTGATCCCACAGATTGGAGATCTGATTTCAAATTGCTTGCAGATGCATGGAGCAATGATAAGACATAGTTTATTCCTAAAGGAGGAAAAAAACGAAAAGCAGCCAGTTGGACAATGTTCGGGTGCTTAGTGCCCAGTTCTCACTCTACAGTTAAGGCACAGGAGGTTTTTGTTTTATTTTTTGAAAACGTATTTCCAGCTAGGCGGTGGTGGCGCACGCCTTTAGTCCCAGCACTTGGGAGGCAGAAGCAGGTGGATTTCTGAGTTCAAGGCCAGCCTGGTCTACAAAGTGAGTTCCAGGACAGCCAGGGCTACACAGAGAAACCCTGTCTCAAAAAACCAAAAAGAAAAAAAAAGAAAAGTGTATTTTCAAATATTTAGTAATTCTTAGTGGTATGTGTGTGAGAAAGTGTGTGCCACACATGTGCAGGTGCCTATAGCAGTCAGAAGAGGATGTCAGCTTCCCTGGAGCTGGAGTTAAAAGTGGTTGTGTGCCACTTATTGTGTCTGAGTGCTGGGAGCCAAACTTGGGTCTTCTCTCTACAAAAGCAGTAAGTGTTCTTAACCACTGAGCCACCATCTCTCCAGCCCCAGCCCCAAAGGACAATGGTGTGTGAGATATATATATAATATATATATATTATATATATATATATATTAATATTTCCCCCCCCGACCCTGTGTAGAAAGAGTTAACTGAACTCATTGATGCCATTGTACCCTTGTTTACAGCCGTTCTCTTTCTTCTTTAACTCCAAACTATGCAACTCGATCAGAACAGGTTACATGTCATGTGTTCTTTAAAAAACTCCACTATCTGTTAGAAGGGATGCATTGAGAATGGCTTCACCAGATGTTTGCAGCTCATTCAAGAAATAGAGTAGTTTCCACTGTCATATCTACACCAGGGCTCTGCACAAACAAAAGCAATGTCTACTGCCATCATGGCTTTTTGTCTGAGCTAGCTCCTCTTCATAACTGTGCCACCTAGGAACACCTTTGTCCTTTCCACTGCAGAGCACCCTAAGACCATTGGCCCACAGGCATTCAGGGCTTGTAGGTCCATAGTGCCATCTGTCTCTCAGGGTCTTGGGGACCTACTCCAGCAGGCAGGATCTAAGAACCATCTTGGATTCCTTTGTACTTAGGAGGGGCCTACTCCAGTTCTCTGTCACTCATTTAATTTGTTTCTTTCTGGCAAACTACTATGTTGGACAGTGAAAGCATAACCCATCCTCTCATTGGATTCATCTGTTTGATGCAGATCATACAGGTGCAGGATCCAGTGTTGAACTAGATGGCTGAAGGCCCTGATCTCTGGGAACTTCTGTCTGGTATGGATAGACCATAAACAACCCAGACAATCATGTCAGACAGTGTTGTAAAGACAAGAACCATGGGTGATACGATAGAGGTGGTGAGTACAGAAACAGAAGGCCTTTCCATAAAAGGTGGCATGAGGAAGGAACCTCCAGAGGCTGGCAACAGCTAACCATGGCTGGGCACAGTACCCAGTGGAGAAGAGGAGCTGGATATCTACTCATGCTAGTTAAACTCTCTCTAGAACCCAGAGACTCCTGCCCAATCCAGCCCCTCCTATGAGCAAGTGGTCACCCAGATGCTGACCACTCATCTTTGGGAGTTGCAAAGCCCACTTGCAAGATGTCTTCTAAGATCCCAACAGTGTGGCTCTTTCTCTTCCTCAGCAGTGTCTGGTTGGCTTAAGAAAGTGAGGTCAGGTGATGGCATGTCAGTTTCAGGAGCTTGGGGTATTCTGACAGTCATCCAGGAGGGCTGTTGCTTCCAGGCCAATGGGTCTTGGTGTCAGCTCCGAATTTACATAAGCTCACTAGGCCTTCTAGCCATCTGTGTGGTGTGATAAGGTATCATTGCAGGAGTAGCCCTGGGGTTTGAGTGGAGAGATATGGTGACTGTGTCCAGAGTCTTAGCCATGTCATCTGAATATGACAGAAGTATCCAGTGTGGTGTGAACTTATAAATCATTTCTAGAATTGGACCCGGGGAGGTAGTTCTGGACACTGGAGCTCCAAGCTTGATTCTTATCAGCTGATACTAAAAAAAAAAAAAAAATCCCAGAAGCTCAAAGCCTATGCCACCTTTGGCCCCCACAGCCTAGGAACTGTGGTCCATGTTAGCCTCAAGTGTTGGCACAGTATGGTTATTATGCCATTCCTGCCAGTCAGTGGCCTTGTGTGAACTCGCCCTACTGGGCTCCTTAAGCCAAATGTGGCTAGGACAAGTAGTGTCACATAGGGCCTCCTTACCCTTCTCTTAAGCGGGTACCTCACAAGCCTAGGGACTTGACTGCTCAGTGCTACCCCCATCCACAGAGCTGGTCACATATGCATAACACAAAGGAATGAGGTCTTACACCATCAGGCAGCATCAGGGTTGGAAGGAGCAACTCTTAAGCTCTAGAGTTACCTTTCCATCCCAGCCATTAGTTTCAGAGTGCCCCCTGTTCATACACTGTCCCTGGTGCCCACTAGAATGGGCACAGAGTGACAAGTCAGAAGCAAGTTGCCTGTCAGTTACTACAAGGTATTTGACTCTCCCTCCATGCCAGAGTGCAACTAGTCTGTCCCATCATCTGCCTCCCTGTTGCTGCTTTAGCTGGTTGACACAGAAACCGGCCTCTGAGGGATAGACCCTCAGTGTCTGGTACAGCTGAGCCATACGGAGTCCCTTGGCATCTCCAGTTTCCCAGCGTCCTTCACTCTATACTGTAGAACTTCGCTTTCACAGCCATTGGTAAAGGCAAGAGAGTCTGGCAAGCAGAAACTCACTCATTCTCATGCTTTCCTGTCAGATAAGCCTCATCTCTTAAATGGCTGGGCCAAGGGGTGTGTGCTTGGTGGGGTTGGGAGACAGGGGCCGAGAAGAGACCATCTACAAAAGCAGTGATTTCCCTCCTGGCATGGCTGGCTTGGGCATCACAAGGAAGCAGAGTGGGAGCCCAGTGAGCCAAGGCTGGGATCTGAACCTCACACCTCTAGCCAGGTATGCACTTGGCACCCTTGTTTGTTTGTTTGTCTTGTTTGTGTTTTTAGATGAGATCTCATGATGTGTCCTGTAGCTCAAGGTGGCCTTGAATTCACTATGTAGCCAAGGTTGGCCTTGAATTCACTATGTAGCCAAGGCTGGCCTTGAGCCTCTGGTCCTTCTGATTCTGTGGTCATGTGTAACTGTGCATGACTGTTTTGCTTTTTCCTTTCCTCAAAGTGAGGACAATAATAACTTGCCTCATGGGGTTGGTCTGAAGACCATATGAGCCAAAGGGCACAAATCACCTACCACATCTGGTCGGTGAACAGGAGTTGCTGTTGTCACCACCACCACCACCACCATCATCACCACAGTCCCATGATGCCTCATTGCCTTCCTCTACATAGACAGCTCCTGGAGCCTCTGAAGGCTCAGGCCTGGGCAGAACTCAGGATGGCAGATACCCACCTTTTCAGGTGCCCCAGTGACCTGAGCTGTCTGCTCACTAAGCTTCTTCATCTTTAGCCTCCTCCAGCTGATAAAACAGCCTTCCTTGTAGGAAAAGGCCTGTCTTCTTAGCACTTACCCTGAGAGTAAAGCAGAGCCTACAGTATGGTAAAATTAACCAATACTTAAATTATATTACTAAGAATAAAATAGTATGGTTCCATTAGGGAGAGAAGTTGTCTGGTAGGCAATTATGTCTTCTGTGCCTGCTGCCCAATCACCTTGTTATAATTTAACTGCTAATGCTATAAATATCTTAGTAGGTTATTAGAGATCTGAAGGCGCTAGCCTGGGACTGAGAGAGCAAGGGCTCCTGCCTAACTCTGCAGTTCTTTAGCTGCAGGATTCTGAGCATGTTATTAATCTAGGCCTCAGTTTTCTTATCTACAAAATGGGAATGATAGTGCTTGCCTTCCAGAGGAGTGCATGGCACAGCTCCTGAGACCTACATGCATTTGAAATTCATCAGCTAACGGAATGAAAGCCATACTTCCCATTGTACCCCAAAGACCAGAGATGGCATCGCTCTAAGTTCTGAGGAGAGCATGCTCAGCTCACAGATCCTTCCAACTTCCATGTGGGTATTGTTCACAGCAGGCATCCTGCTGTTGCATGAAGGCCAACTGTGGGCTATACCCTGGGGAGAGTCTGCCAGCTGAAGCAGCTGCTAACTGATATGGTGTCAGGTGGGTCAGGACTGCGCCCTGTCCTTCCCACCAACACGCTCATGCCTGGCCACTAGCCTCACAGGCATCTCTCCACCCATCCCCATCCTGCTTATTCACATGGGGAGGAGAGGGACCAAGCAGGCACAAGCACAGTCTCCCCCGAGACTGTAGGAAAGTGTGACATTTATAAAGACCAGGGCTGGTTTTCTTAGGTTGCGTTTGAGGTAGGAAGAAAGCGCAGGAGGGCACAGCTGGAGCCAATCAGCCTCCTGGCTCAAAGAGGCGTGTCATTTGTCATTGGGTACCTGAGGTAAAGGAGGCCCAGAGAGGTGAGGCTCCTTGCTCAAGATCTCTGAGCTAGATGGTGCCTGGGCAGCAACCAGGCCTGCCCTCTTCCTGGCGCTCTCCCAGCTGGTTCTTTGCCACTCTGCAAATGGAGAGCACACTGTCATACTCATCTCTTCCCCTGATTCCATCCTGTCTCCTCTGCCTGAGTGACTCGACACAGCTTTCCCCTGGGCTCCAGTGACTAGGCACATTCCTCAGTGCTGGGTGGTGCTTTCTCTTCCCAGGCAGGCAGCTTCCCACACTTGATAATCCCACCCAGGCTGTAAGTGGCTGAGGAATCCGAGCACACAGAGCAAGTGAGGTGGGCCTCAGGCACTACTAGTGTCCTTTGTGCAGATCCCCATCCACCCCCTTCGACATTCTTCCTATAGTCTTACCGGGATGACTGAGCAGAAGCTATTGTTTCTGTCAATGGTAAGGGAGACCAGCTCTGAGGGAGAGGAGATGGCTCTACAGCAGATCAGATCAGCAGATCGTGGGAGATCCAGACTAGGACACAGCAGGGTGAAGCTGACTTCCCCTAACCAACCCCCTTCACCACCACCACCACCACCACCACCACCACCACCACCACCACCACCAGGCTTTTGCCCTCCATGGACGTCCTAGGCTCATGGGTGCTGGGGACTTGAGTGTGGAGACAGCCACTGCCTGTCTGTCTTTATCCATCTTAGAGGCTTGTGTTTGGCTATGCCCCTGCCTGTGTTCTCTAGCTCAGAGTTTTCAGACAGATGTTCCTAGAGCTTCAGAGACTTCTGTGTCTGTCTCCTCAGCAGGCTGAGGTGTCCCAGTCAGTGCTACAAGGAAGAGGGTTCTTAGGCAGAGGGGTGTGTCATTCTGTCCTGCAGAGGCAAACAGGTTTTCAGCATCTGGGGAGAACCGAGACTGGAGAACTGGGGGGGTGGGGGGGGTGGGGGGCAGGCCTCAGCCTGCTATAGGGCATGTTCCAAGGGCATTTCCTGTTGATGCTTTGCTTGCCTGCACCCACTTCCTCTCCCTCTTTGTCTCTACCTTGGGCCCCCTGCTGGCTGTTAGCTGGGTGTGCTGTCTTGATGCTCTAGTCTGTTTCTCTGAGGATAGGCCCTATGTGGTGCTGCTGGCAAAGCTCCTACTGAGTGTTTCTCTAGTGACACCTGGTGATGTTATCTGCTTATTTTAGGCAACTCTCTGTTAGGAGTTCATGGTCATCCTTCTAGGTAGGTGCTGGGGTGACCTTAACATGAACAGGACTCCTGTGGGTGACCTTGGCCTTCTCTGCTAATTCCTTCCTCACTGTGGTACTGGGGACAGATTCTTCCCTCAAAGCCTCAGCCTCACATTCATATCGTGACTTCATTTCTCTCGCTTGTTAGGAGGACCAAATCGGACCCCTGTGGAAGAAGGTCTGCAGCACAGAGGTTCTCAGCAGATAGTCCTGTCCTTCCACCCTTCCTTCATCCTTGCTAGGCCATTTAATACGAAGCTTCCAGTTGTGCAGGTCAACATCCCTTGCCCTGACTAGTTCCCAAAGCAGTGACATACATCCTGATCTGGGCCCCCAGTGTCAGGCACTAGGTCAGCCAAAATGGGCTCTGTGCTTGGTGATGGCCCTCTGTCATTCATAATTCTGAGCTGATTCCAAGGGTGCCTGAGCACTGGGATCTGGTGGAGCCTCACTTTAGATCCAGAGAGAATGGCATTTGGGTGTCTAACCCTAAGTAATCCAGTCAGTCATGCCACAGCCCCAGGCTTAACATTCAGAGAGAGAAAAGGCAGAGATGGGAAGGAGCAGCAGAGAACAGCTCTGACGTCCATGCTGGACCAGGGGCACCATGCTCAGTGATTATGTCATTGCCTACATTGTACTGTGCCTTGTGTCTTTAGCTATCAGCCTTACAGGGCAGGGCTGGAAGCACAGAGCGATATGGAGACACAAGATGCTGGCACAGCCATGGAGAGCCCACGCAGGGACAGGTGGCTCTCAGAAAGCAGTTTTACTGGCTCTCATCCCTTGCATGCATGCCTTAGGATTGTCTGCTTCTCTTCCCTCTTGCTCCAGGCTTTGGGGGAGACACCTGGGGAGGACGTATGAGTGCAGGGCGGAGCCAGAGCAGACATAGCTTTGGAACCACAAAGGAAACATTCTGTAAGGCACTGAAATACCAACAAGAAAGATACTCGCCCTTCCCAGTGTGAGAGCGACAGAGTGGAGTGACCCCAGTTTTCATGCTAACAGCATTGGGGCCTGTGATCTGTAGGATCTGTAGTATGAACAGGAGCTTTCCTGCTCTGACCTAGATGCTTAGAAGTTCCCCACTCCCCCTCTGTGACAGGTAATGTTTATTTGGAAGCAGTATTACCCAGATTGGAAACCACTGATGAGTGGAAGACCTTGACCTCCCTTGGAGGTGGTGGCCATTGAGGAACTCCTCCCTTCCTGTTACCAGGAAATCAAATCCTTCTGAGTCAGACAGTGACAGAGGAGAGGCACCTGCTGGATGCCCACTCAGCCCAAATGCCTTGCAGGTTAAGGTAGAGCCTGTGAGCAGAGCCTCCTGTTTCCGGAAAACACAGGCTTGCTGCAAAGGTTTCTGTCCCTGGGACATTTTTTTCCCTCATTGGTGACCTCACAGTCCCTACTATTTTGATCTCTGAGTCCTTGTTCCTAAGGTCCAAGGAAGATAGTGACATTGTCCAGTGGCCTTTCTGCCCACTCCTGTTAGCTCCTGGATGATGCCATTGTCTCCCCTGAGCCCTTGCAATGAGGTCAGGCAAGCAGGCATTCTGCCAGACACCCGCCAACAGTGTGCGGCTGTGCTTTTCATAAGAAAAGGCACCCTAGCCCCACTGGTAAAGCGCAACACCATCTTGTCCATTAATCAGGACTTCAGGATTCTCAAAGCAATCTGAGCAACTCCCTGGCTGGCGTCCTACTGGATTGCTGTCACTTTTCTGTGTGCAGCACTGGCTGTTATCCACTGCCCCACCCCCATACTGGGAAGACTTCTGGAGAGTAGGGCCACCCCAAAACCTTAGAGCCTGTTTTAGGGGTTAAGACTTTGCAGGTCTTAGCAAGAACAGAGGAAGTGTCAGAATTAATTTTTATTATTGCTTTCATTTCCCATTAAATGTTTTTCCCCAAGTATAAGAAGAATCTGGGTCAGTAAGTCCCTTTGTTCCTTGAGAAAGATGCTGTGAGCACAAATAGGAGAACAGACCACATGGTGGAGGTGATGAAGCCAATGCTTGTCATGTACCTGAGGCCTCCAAGGAAAGCCCTGAGCTGCCCCAGCTGCTTCTTTCCACACTGAAGCCTTCGGCCAGCTCCCCACACAGGCCACGGGTACCCTGGGACTACTCTTCAAAGGCTAAACCTGGTCACTGCTTCTTGCTGCATCCCCACCTCACCCCTCGAGGTAGATGGCCACTGCTGGTATTGTTGCCCATGGGTCTCCATCCTTGCAGGTGGTGCTCATGTGGCATCATTTCATAGTATTCCAGGTACAGCGAGGGAGACCCTCAAGGTGCTAGTGAATGAATGTGCAGTGCCCCTTACCCACATGGGAACGGATAGGTGTTCTGGAAAGCTGGACTAGAAGATGCTCTGCCTGGGAAAGATGACATGCATGTGGCCCTCCTGTCTCCCTCCCCCACCTTTCCACCCCACCTTTCCTTACCCTACCCCTACCTCCAGAGCCTACCTACTAAACTCTGGGAACCAGAGCCCCGAGCCCCTCCAGTACACCAGGGAGGTCCCCACTGGGCCTCCTCTGTGGCAGAAACCTTGCAGGAGAGTTTTGGAGCCATTCCTGGTGGAGGGACTATGCATTCAGCAACTCGGATACCCTGCTAATTTGCAGAAGGCTGCTGAATGCCAGACAGGTCAGCTGGAATTAACGTGTGTGCTTTGCTGAAAGAACAGAATTGCCACCCACATCTTCATCCATGTCTGGGCTAGGAGCTGTCCTGGAATTCTAAAGAGAAAAAGGAGGAAAGGCCAGTGAGCACCCGCTCCTGCTAGTCCCAATACCTGGGGGCTTTCATTGGCCTTCAAAGACTCAAAGCTCCTTGGTTTGCTGACAGAACACCTGCAGGGCTGTGTTACTACTGTTGCTAGGTTAATGGCCATGGTCTTAGCTACCACTGGAGGATGTTGTAACCATGCTGATCCAGCCAGCTGGCAAGCCAGCATCTCTTACAATGTCCAGTTGTAGAAATAGGCTCAAGGTGCTTAGTAACCAGGGTAGGGATATGCAGCTGGAAAATATCCAGGCCCCGGTCCTTTCTTTGCTCAACTATGATTCGCTGTAGTAACCACTGCTGATGGGCCAGCTGACTGTCCACCTGGTGGAATGGGGGCAGGCAGTAGATAGAAGTCTCTGAGTCATGTCATCCCTGGAGGAGTGTAAGCCACAGACTAACCTATTCCTTCTCCCATTCTCACCAAGTTTGGAAGCTTCTGGTACATGCAGGCAGCCCTAGAGTGTTTCAGATATTCAAGAAGCCAGGTTTTTCTAGAGTTAGATGTCTAGGTGATATCTTGCCCTCTCCATGTGTCCTGTGCCTCTGTGAAATGGGTGGAGGTTGAAGGGCCCATCCTCCTAGTAGACACAGTTGTACCCCATCATTCAAGCTTCCAGGGAGGGAACCATGGCTCTAATTGGCTTAGTTCAGTGATGGAGGCTCAGAAGCTCTGGGAGGTGAATGGACAGCTTCGCCTTTGGAACCTGCTGCCAGTGGACACAATGTAGCTATAGGAATGAAAACAAGAAAGAGAAAGACCCACAGGCTCTGGGTTTTTAATTGGCACCATTCTCCCACTGGCCCTCCAGTCCTCTCAGGGCTGTTTGGGCGGCTGGGCCTGGGCGGGGAGAGATGGAGCCTTTCACAGTTTGAGACTGGTTTAAGTGGACCTGTAAGGATTCCTGCAGGCATGCTGAAAGAGTGGGGCACAGTCACCGTTGGAGCAGCCCTGGGAACTTGGTCAGCCACCTGCACGTAGTGAATAGCCAGAGCTGCTGAAGCTGCCTGGACTTCAGTGGCCCCATGGCCCTGCCTTGCTGCAAAGAAAAGGGTTTTGTAAAGCTGCAATTAATGTTTCTCCTTCCAGCCATTGGAAGTTGCTTTCTTGCTTTCATCCAGGCCAGTGGGCTCCTTGCTTCTCCGTTAGCCTGAGTGCCGCCACCTTTGATGGTGTCTCTCAAGACACGTATTCTTGTGGGCCACTGAGGGAGGGGTTGCTCTGTCTTTTGTGTGTCTTTTTCTCTCCCTCACTTTCTAATACCTTCTCAAGCTAGCAATGAGAAAATAGGGCTGTGTAAGCGATTCTGGTGGGACAGGCCCAGAAGTCCTTTCAGAACTGCCAGTTTTTCTTGCTTCTGTGAAAATGAAGTCTCACTTAGAGGAGACAGTGGTAGAATAAGCAGAGAAAGGATAGAATAAACAGGAAATGCAGAAGCAGCTAGCCTGGATGCCGGAGATGAGTGCTAGTTTTAAGGGGTTCCTCTAGATGCACCCCAGCCTGCCAGATAATTACAGGGAAATCCATGGCTCCTACAAAGCGAGAACCAAGACAGAGAAGGCAACTTGTCTCCCCAACGTTACCATTTTTGTAGGCTGTGAGCACCAGTTATTAGTGTATCCTTGCCTATAGAGGGCACTGGCCTGCAGTGTTCCAGTTTGAGTGAACATTGATACAAAAGGATGTTAGCCAGTCTGGCTGTGGTTGTGACTAAGCACACAGACTGAATTAGCTTCAACACCCGTCTGTCAGACCACCATTCCAGATAGGCTGTCCTGTAGGAAGGAGGACTTAGCCTTGTGAAGGTAGCATCTGGGCCATGCCAGGCTGCCTGTCTGTTGAAACTCTGCCCCAACTACCCTGTCCTCAAAGCCGGCCTTTCTAAAAAAATCACAATAGCCAGAGAAGATGTTGGCTTGAGAGTGAGGCTGTCCCCATGGACTCATCCCCATGCATGGTCCAGCTTTATCGGACAGATGTCTGTGGCAGCCACACCCGACAGGGCAGGATTCTTTAGGGTTTTCTAAATGCCCAGGGATGCAGGTGCTATGTTTTTAGATCTTGCCAAACTTTTAAACAGAAATGAACAAAAGAGGGAAAAATAAACTTATCAGGAAATACAGAGTTGTATTGAGATATATCCCTGGGAAACTCAAGGCAACAGAGACCGGCCCTGGCCAGCCCTTCCAGAGCTCACAGTGGCTCATGCAAATGGAGGCACATCCAGACCTTGAGCTTGGAGCTTGCACATGCTCTGATTGTCCCCAAGGTTGGCAGCACCATTCCCTTCATGTGTCTATGAGCCACTCTAGTGGAGTTGTGAAGACTTCTACTGGGTCTGTGAGGAGCATGTGGCAGGCTGGACCAGGCTTCACCATTAAGCTAAGAACCCTCCTCATTAACAGTTTCTTGAGCCTCTCCTGACACCGTTCCTCCTGTCCAGAATCTCCACCTCTTGCTAGGATCTGGCCAGGGTCCAGCCCGCTATAAGTAGACAATATGGAACCCCCACACTGCAAACCCTATCCAGACTGCCCAGGAGTATGGCACCAGCGCTCCTTCTCAAGATCAGATTAGGTTGGAGAAGTCGAGTTGTTTTTATTTAAAATGTGAGCGGACAGCCCATCCCCAGCAGGTACCCAGAGGGCAAGAGTCTGGGCTGTCTATTTCTCCAGGATCCCAAAGCCAAGTGTTTCTCAAGCCGAGTGTTTTATTTACTTCCAGGTAAAGTCTCAAGAAAGGCAGCTCCCTCCCAGGTCTTCCAAGGCTCAGAGATCATCAAAGAGCCCCATATGCTGTCCCTACCACTCACCTCTGGCTCTGTGGGTGGAACCAGCTGAGCCCAGAGAAGCAGAATGTGCCCAGGAATGTCCTGCCACACCCGCTGCCCATAGGGCATGTCCCCAGCCATTTGCTCTGCCTGGGCATGCTGGGACATGCCGGCCAAGCCCAGCTGGATGCTGCCCTGGGCATGCCACATAGAACTCCAGTGGTCAGTAAGAGCCAATGTAGCCCTTCCTTTCCACAGCATGCCAAAGGTTCTCCCCTGGTGACTTGTGAGTGGAGCCAGTAGACCCTCATTCTGCCTCCCTTGGGGCTGTTCTCCATCACCTGTTGTAGCTGGGTACTGTCAAATGCTATTTAAACCCTTCTGAGCCAAAGACTGTGCATGAGCTCATCTGAGCTTGGATATAAGCCCTTTAACATACAGTTTTGTTTCCCCATTTTACAGATTGCCAAGAGAAACTCAGCTTGCGTAAAGAGATACCAACTCTAAGGTTAGAGACAGGATGTCCCCCACATATACTTCTCTTCTCTCCTGGGGCCTCATACATGTTAAGCAAGGGCTTACCACTGAACTTCACCCCAGCTCCTGGTCCATCAGGTTTATTTTTAAAGATTTATTTATTTTATTTTATGTGTATGAGTACACTGTAGCTGTACAGATGGCCATGAGCCATCATGTGGCTGCTGGGAATTGAACTCAGGACCTCTGCTCGCTCTGGCCCTGCTCGCTCTGGTGTAATGCACTGTAGCAGTCTTCAGACACACCAGAAGAGGGCATCAGATCTCATTACAGGTGTGGTGCCTGGCACTTGTGCCCTTCTCTTGTTTTCTCTTGATTTAATTGGTGATATTAGGTAACAAAAGCTGGGCGTGGTAGGTTTCATTTTGTTGTTTTTACCAATATAGAACATAAAAGAAAAAGAGATGAGCTTTGAAGGAGGTGTACCAAAATGTTTTAACACGGAGATGGGGTGACAACTTCTAAAAAGACCACAAGCTGACTGAAGGTTTTTGTCCTTCATCCCTAACTTGTGGTGTCATCTCCTCCTGAGGAAATACATAGTAAATGACTGTACAGTCACATTTTTGGATAGTACATCAGTGGGTACAAAGAAGCCCTCATATTTTCCAAGATTTAGCTTTCTATCACTGTGACCAAAGTACCAGAGATAAACAATTTAAAGGGAGGAGAGGTTTATCAGGGCATGGTCTCTTGGGTCTGTTGTAGCAGCACAGACTGTCATGGTTGGGGTGCATGGAAGAAGGAGTCTGTCTAGCTCACAACAACTGAGAAGAGAAAGGGGGTAATGAGGTCCCAGTTTTTCCTTCAAGGGTATGATGCCCCCAGGGCCTAGCTTGCTGACACTAGGCCCCACCCTGTAGCAGGTTTGTCCAACTCTTCCCCTTTAGCTGTGAATACAGCACAATACAAAAAATCATAAACTGACTTAAAGCATTATGAGACATTTTTGTGGGTAGTTTGTTTACTTTTGGGTAACTCACTTGTGCATTTCTCAAACCTTGTAGATGACTGTGTTGTATCGACATGTCAGAAAGTTAGACACGCTTCCAAAGCTCTAGCATCTCCCAGTAGTGCCAAAGGCTGGGGACTGAGCCTTCATCATGTGGACCATTGGGGGACAGTTGGCATTTAAATCATGCTCCTGTGTACGAGGCCACACAGAGATTGCTAGTCACCATTCTCCATTCTTATATAGAAGGATTCAAACTGTACATCCCCAATTGTACCTATATATTTTGTGTGTATAGGTGTTTGTTCTGCATGTATATCCATCCATGCATCATGTGCACACCTGATGTCCAAGGAGGCTAGAAGAGGGTGTCATATCCCCTGGAGCTGGAGTTACAAAACAGTTGTGAACCACCGTGTGTGTGCTGGGAATTGAACCTTGGTTCTCTGGAAGAACAGCTAGTGCTTTTAACAGGTGATCCCTCTCTGTAGCCCAATATCCCACAGGTGCTTTTGTGGCCAGCGTGAGCTGCCTCCTCCACATTCCCAGCTAGATGCAGGCTGTTAATTTTGTGGGCCACCTGCTTTACCTGACCCCACTCATGGCCCTAAGCTGTTTCCAGGCTTCTTCAGCTGTGTTCTCTTCAACATGAGTAACTCCTTTGGGATGTGGCAGCTTATCTTCCATAGGACACATTCCTTCCAGTATGACTGCTGGGTCACAAGTGGCTTGTGTCTGTGGCTTTAGAGAATGTTGTTGTAAGGTCCATGTCAAGAGCAGTGACTGGCCACATTTACCATGGTCTGCTTTCTGCCCCCTCCTGCTCAGACAGTTAGGTCCTTGCCAGCAGAAAGGTAGGTAAACAATGTTTCCTGTGTTCCCTGTCTTCCCCTTCCTCTCCCCCTTTATTGTAAGGTCTTGCTATGTAGTTCTGGTTGACCTAGGACTTACCATGTAGAGCAGGCTGGGACCTCAAATGTACATGGACTCTCCTGCCCCTGCCTCCCACAGCACAGCTCACTGCTGTTATTTTAGCCTTCATTTCCAGACCAGTTGAGTATCTTTTCACATATTTAAGAGATTATTTGTGTGGACTTGTCTGTGTTCTTCTCACTGCCCTTTTTAAAAACAGCTGTTGGTATTTCTCTTCCCAACTGAACATTAGGGAGATTAACTTTGGTTGCGGTTTGAGTTACAAATATTTATTTGTAATTTGGTCTTTGTTTTCTGACTCTCTGGCATTCTTGAACTTAACTGGGATATAATTCCTATCCCACGCTACTCATACATTTGCCATGTACACAATGGGTGATTTGTAACTTATTCACAGAGCCCTATGTAGCCATTACCACATGGATTTTAAAACACTTGGTTGCTTCTTCTTCTTCTTCTTCTTCCTCCTCTTCTTCTTCTTCTTCTTCTTCTTCTTCTTCTTCTTCTTCTTCTTCTTCTTCTTCTTCTTCTTTTTTAAGGTTTATTTACTTATTATATGTAAGTACATTGTAGCTGTCTTCAGACACCCCAGAAGAGGGCAATAGATCTCATTATGAATGGTTGTGAGCCACCATGTGGTTGCTGGGATTTGAACTCAGGACCTTTGGAAGAACAGTCAGTGCTCTTAACTGCTGAACCATCTCTTCAGCTCCATACTTTGTTGCTTCTTAAAGTAGAGGTGTGCCTACTGGTCATTATTCCCCAGATCTGCCAAACACTGATCTGTGTTCTGCCTGCAGACTTTATCCTTAACACGTGTGCAGAGAACCACACAGCACCTTTAGTGCCTGGCTTCTCTCTCTCTGCACACAGCTTCCACACTGTAGCGTTCGTTCTCAGTCCCTCGTTTCTGACGTTTTTTGCCCTTTTTCTCTTTGAGCATAATGCAGAGGGATGGGTTTCTCCAGGGCTCACTTTCCACATCTACCTCAGAGATGAACTGCCAGATCTCAGGGAGTCACTGAGTGTAGCATTTTAAGGAGCTGTCCGATGCTTGGTATTGTTGGTTAGTGACAGCATCGCTGTGCATGCCTGACTTTGGTCATCTTTTGACATGTACATGTTTTTGTCATATTTATTTCTTTAATGCTTCTAGATTTTGAGTTTTAGAAAAGATAGTCAATGGGCTATAAAGCAGTTCTCTTTACTCTAGTGTATCTCTGGCTTTATGCTATGATCTTTGGTCCGTAGTTTGTCTTGCACATGCTGTGAATGGGGAGCCACCTGCTGCTTTTAATACACTCCTCATTTGTTTAAAGTGGAAACCAGTCTTCTGCTCCCTGCCTTGAGATTCCATTGCCACCATATATTGTGCTGTGTCTGCCTGGAGCACCGTCTTCTGCTGTGTTGGTCTCCACTGGCATATATTCTTGTGCTTTTACAGCTCTTGAAGCTTTGTTTAAACATTTTATTTGTTATGAGGTGGTCTGGTAGGATTAGCCTGTAATGTCAGCTACAGAACTTTTCAGACTCATGCCATTTGTTAATTTTTCTATCAAAAGTGAAATCGCTGAGCGTGGTGGCACACACCTTTAGTTTCAGTACTTGGGAGGCAGAGGCAGGTGGATATACATGAGTTCAAGGCCAGCCCCAAGACAGTCAGGGCTCCGTAGACAAACTCAGTCTGGAAAAAACAAATGAATGAGAGAGGGGGTGGGCGGGGGAGAATAAGAGAATAGCTGGGCAGAGTGGCACAGGCCTATAATTCCAGCACTTGGGAGACTGAGGCAGGAAGATAAAAGAAACTCTAAAATAGTGAAGCTTAAAGCCATAGGCACGGAAGTGTTCTTATTGCTCAGGTCCAGTTCACATCAGACTAGTGAACTGACTCATGGGAAACTGACACCTTTTTTCAGATTGTGTCACCATGTCCTGGTATAGGGAGGCGTATTTGTTTAGTTCCTGTTGGCGTTCTTTACGTTTTCTCTCACCAACTTTATGCATTGTTAGACGTTTATTCCTAGGCATTTTATCTTTTGTGTGGCTAGCATGTCTTCTTGGTCTTGACTGGGTGTTTTGTTGGGTACAAATTCTGAACCAAAGCTGAGCTTCTAGCTGTTTGGCTGTTCCCTGCTGTGTGCCACCTCTGTCCTCTGAGCCCAGGCATGGTTGGGTAGACAGAGAGTAAGCAGGGGCAGTTAGTGTCTTCCACACTTGTTCCCCACTCATTTAACCATCCTGAAAGTTTAGGAGTGTGTTTGAACCTCTAACCTGATACAAATGAGAAACTGAGGCTGAGATGTTGAATGCTATGTCCTAGTGGGCATATCATATCAGAGATTCCAGTTTAAGCCTGCCCAGGTTTTGCACACTGTGTCCTGCCTGAGTGTGTGTATGTGTGTGTTCTCCCCCCCCCTCTCTCCATGTGTGTGTCTGTCTGTCTGTCTCCCTCTCCCTCCTTCCCTCTTCCTTTCTCTTCCTCCCTCCCTCCTCTCTATCTTTCCCTCCCTCTTCTTCCTCTGTCACTCCCCCCCTCCCCCTCTCTCTCCGTCCCTCCCCCTCTCTTCCTCCCACCTCCTCTCTCTCTCTCTCTCTCTCTCTCTCTCTCTCTCTCACACACACACACACACACACACACACACACACTCACTCCTAGGCCTGTTGCAGAAGTTGTGAGATCTGATTGTACATCCATTAGGTGTGCAAACCTGGGCAAGTCTCTTCCTCCTTCAGCCTTGATTGGCCCATCTGTAGAATAAGATGTTTGACACTGGCTGAGACTAGCTCACTTTTCCAGTATGGATTCCCATTCCCTGAGTTACATTCCATGGCTCACAGTATCTAGAATGGCAATAAGCAGCTCCAGAGGAAGTGCTGAGAAGGCCCTGGTACACAGCAGTCCTGCCTCCTGGGTTGTCCAGTTGCAATCTCTTAGAATACCCGGCTCCTGAGTAGCTGAAGACAGCCAGGGTCCATTATCCTCTCTGAGAGTCTAGACTCACCTGTGTGCCCCAGAGTTGCTGTGGAAGTTCCTAAGACTTTCTGCTGGCCAGTACTATCCTGATGGCTGTGGGCTCAGACGGCATTGGCTTTGGCCCCTAGCCAGATCTCTGTGTGCTTTGGAAAGATTCCTTAACTTTTGTTAAGCAAAGAATCCTCTTCACACCAAACTGAGTGAAGTGGTTTCACAAACGCCTTCCTGAGTTTGCGCTGAGTAGAATGTTCACTGAAGAAACAAATGTTTGTTTTCCATTTGTGAGGGCTTAGGGAGGCCCTTGAAGTTGGCTTTCACATCCTCTATGTTCAGGCATGCCATCTGCCATCCTGGGACCTAGAACAGGAACAGCAACCTTCATGTGTCCTGTTGGGTACCAGCAGAGAGAGGACACTGGCTAATTGCCATTCAGAAAATCTGCACGGTTCTGGACCTCCAAGGTCTTTTCTTACATGCAGCACTCTAGGTTGGGGCCTTTCAGTAATACTATGAGGCAGTCCCTGAACTAGGTTGTGGGGCATGACCAGGGTTCCATATATGGTGATGGGGCATGACCAGGGTTCCCTGTATGGTGGTAGGGCATAATCGGGGTTCCCTGTATGGTGGTGGGGCATGACCAGGGTTCCCTGTATGGTGGTAGGGAACAGAGTACAAATAGGAACATGAGGCCTGCTCCAAAAGGAGGTGTGCAAGGTTGAGTGTACTGGAGAGAGAGCATGCCAGTGAAAGAAGAAAGGTAGGAGCGGGGTAGCCAGAATAGTTGGCAGTAGAGGGCATTCACATGACTGCATGGTCCAGAGCACATGTTGGGAGCAGTGAGTTGACTGGAGTAGGGCCAGGCTCTGGCCTGTCTGGAAGGTTTGAGCCAGTGAGCATCACTCTAGCCAATCCTTAAGAACTCCAAGTCACGTGGTTAGTTTGGGCGTTTCCTGTTTTGAAGCAGCCCCTCCCTGACAGCCCTCGATTTGATGGGTGAAATCAGGGACTCTGTCGGACCTTTCCTTTATTCTCTGTCGGTCTTCATCTGTGGCTAGGGCTGCTGTCCCTAGGTCTGTTTCTCACGGTCCTCCGTTCTTAGGGGGCTATGCCTGTAAGTGGACTGTTCCGAAAACGACAAGCCCTATATTAGGTCATCTTCTTCTAGTCCATTCTGCCATCTGGACCTGGAGCCTCCAGCATTACCCAAGACTAGAACATAGCATGTAGAATATAACAGGAAGGTGGCCCCCAGAGGTGCAGCAAGGGAGTTCCAAAACAGAGATAGTCAAGGCCCAGAGTTACTGTGGGTAGAAAGGTTTTTCCTGAAGGGGCTTCTCAAAGCTTTGTGGCACTTTTCCTGTGGTGGATCTAAGAATGGCAGGATTTAGCAGCCATATAGCATCCCTGTGGCTTTGACTTGGCCTTTCTGGCCTAGAGGCAACTGCCAGAGTTTTGAAGTACATCATGTCTCCTGGTCCCTGATCCCTGGTCCCCTGTTAGTAAGAAAGGACAAGTGAGTACCCGAGCCAAGATAGGCCTGTAGTTTGTTGCTCATTGGTATAGCTCCTAGGAAGGGTGGCCACAATCTCCCAGCATGAAGCAGGTGCTTGCAGGGCATTTGTTGGCTCCTACAAAGGGACTTTGGGGAAGCAGTGGCCCACAAAGGAAGGTAGGAGTCTTCCCAGTTACAAGCCTGGCTTCCATGCAACAGGTATTTACCACCCCCATTAGTCTGTTGGATTCTAGAGCCTGTGATCTGGGAGGAGCCCAGAGTTTTGGTGACAAGTCAGTGGTGCTCTGAGAGCCCCTGAGGCCCGCCTCTTCCTCAGTCCTTGTTCTCAGTACTGGCATCCTAGCTCCCACTCAGTTTTCTAGCCAGCATTTCATAATTCCTGAGGGTAAGGAGGCCATCCGGCTTTAAAAGGCCCAAAGGTGAGCACTACACAGAAGTGGGTTGGGTGTGGTGTTGCTGACCCTATCTGTCTAAGAGTATATGTCAAAAGCCAGGTGTGGTGGTCATTAATCCCAGCACTCAGGCAGCAGGGCAGGTAGATCTCTGTGAGTTTGAGGCTAGCCAGAGCTACACAGTGAGATTCTGTCTCAAAATAAGTAAATAAACAAATCAAAACCAAACCCAGGAAACTGCATGCTTTGTCAGCCCCAGCACAAAGGAGGCATAGGACACTTGTCTCATCGCCTGTTATTTTGAGATGCTTGCACAGTTCTGTTGTGCAAGTGTCTGCTGGGGAGGAAATGGCTCCACTTAGGCAGGTCCCAGGGCCCAGACTCATGCAAGGCCAACTGGAGCCAGGCTACCCACCTGGCCACACAGACTGGCCTTGTGGTGGTAGTGGTAACTTAAGGAAGATGTGAGGTGGCCCTAAGACCTAGAATAGAGAGAGGACTATAACGTTTCCTTTTTTAATCTTTATTTATGTGTTTGTGCATGTACAAGTACATGTGTGAGAGCATATTCGGAGGTGTGTGTGTGTGTGTGTGTGTGTGTGTGTGTGTGTGTGTGTATACATGTGGAAGCCAGAAGTTAGCCTTGGGTGCTGTTTCTCAGTTCCCATCCCATTTATTCATTTATTCAATTCATTCTCTTCTCTTGGGTATGTATGCATGCTTTCATGAATTTGTATGCACCACATGTGTGCAGCAGCCTGTAGGGGCCTGAAAAGGGCATCAGATCCCCCCTAGAACTGGAGTTGCAGGTGATTTTATGAACTGACATGTGGATGCTTGGAATTAAGTCCAGAACTCTACAAGAGCAGTAGCTGCTCTTAACCACTGAGCCATCTCTCCAGCCCCCCACCTTATTTTTTTTGGCAGGGCCTCTCTCTGGCTTGTACCTTAGGCCATGCTTGCTAGCCAGCAGACCCCAAGGATCTGTGTGTCCTTGGTCCCTAGCTCTGGGATTATAAGCATGCAGCACCACACTACCACACCTGTTTTTAAAAAACAAAACAAAGACAAAACTACAGGGATTGTGGAGATCCAACTCAGGTGCTTGTGCTTGTGTGGCAAACATTTTAGTGACTGGGCCATCTCCCAGCCCCCAACATTGTTTTTATTTGTTCCTTAAAAAGGGGGGATGGCATTAAAAAGAAAGGCAAGCATGGCAGTCTTGAAGAGTGGTGGCTGCGGAAGGACTGGACACTTTTCATCCAAGAGAAAGCATGCTTGCACCTGGTGAACATAGCCTATTACTTTCAGACATCCTCATGTAGCATCTGTCCGTAGGACACACTGACTGCTCAGAGGGTTGTGTCTCCAACAGCCGTGACTTCCTGGAAGACTCAAGGCAGCTAGTTCCAATCACTGGACTCTTGACAGGCAGGGCCCAGCAGCAGCATCTGCTCAGGGCCTGACATTCCTACTCTAGAAGGAACAGAAGCACTGGGGAACAAATACGTGAGAGACCTGGTGGTCACACATGTCCAATCTTGAGCACCACGTTTCAGTTCCGAGAAGCAAAGCTTGTGTTGGGGATTAAGCAGGTGGTTGTTAGAGGGAGGCTTTTGAAAAAAACCAGGTAGAGGGCAGGGAAGCCTCACAGGACCAGAAAAGACTGTGTAGAAAGGCAACATAGGACTTGGGCCTCTGCCTCTGGCCCAGGTAGCTGGGCTAGCACTTGAGATGACATTCCACAGGTTGCAGGATAATACTTCTTCCACCTGTGACAGTCCGTCTTGAGCTGGGGTTGCCTCTGTGAGGAAGCTGTCCTCCAGGCTTCTGGCCCCCAGCTATTCTGAAAGAGAGAGCTGTAAGCAGGCAGCAGCCAAGTAAGCAGGTGCTTTTGTGGGCCAAGGGAATTAGATGAGACATCAGCAGACACCCTTACCTCCAGTTTGCCTCATTGCCTTTGCATTCCTTAAAGTAGCCCATTAAAATAGCTGTACGAAGATCAGCAGTACATTTCCCAGGTGAGGAGCCAGAAAGTAACGCCGTAGGACAACAGAGAAGCCCAGACCCTGTGGCTGTAGAATCTGGGTGGCCTGTACTCCTACAACAGGGTGAGAAGGATGTTGTGCCATCTGTTCTTAGGTATACACCCCACCCCCACCCCACACCAGCTGGTCTGTCTGTGTCCCCAGATGCCCATTTCTAAGTATGAGGGACAGGGCTTATAAGCTTGGGGCCCTTGGCACCCAGGCAGTATTCCCTAGGGGGTGGGGGGAGCTTTGCTGTCACCTGCTCTGCTCAAGCCTTCCATGTCACTGCTGAGGAAACAGATGGTTGAGTACCTTAGAAGATCTTTCTGGGATCCATCCCATCGTGCTTGACATGTTGGCCCATAACACTGGGGAAGAGAACAAGCTGATCCAGCACAAGGCCTTGGTAGGGTAGTCACCCTGTCCAGACAGCAGGGCCGAGGGTATGTTGACTTAATATGTTTCCCTCGGGGGATTAGGCTTCAACTTATACCAGAAAAGCAAGGGCCCCAGGAGCAAGCCACCTTTATCTCTGGTCAGCCCAGAGCCTCCTACCCAGAAGGAAGATGTTGCAATAAATCTGTGTACAGAAAGGTCCTGCAGCTGGGGGAAGATACATCAGTGTTTTCCAGCAAGTCCAAGGAGGCTGGGTTTGGGGGCTGAGCTAGAGCCTCTGCTGTGACTGGCTAGAGCTAGAGTTGGCTTGGTTAGATAGAAAAGTGCCCTGGGAACAGCTTTGTTCTGTAATCCCTCTTGTGGACTCTAAGAGTGGGCTCAGTGTCTCTGGTCATTAGCTCAGGGCCATAAGGACAGTTCCCACTGAGCCTGCAGGCCTTGTCGGTGGGCCTCAAGAACAAATGTTGTTGGGTGAGGCAAAGCAAGTCCTAGAGTAGCAATTTCAACTTGGAAGGATGTGTTCGTGTGGCTCCTTGAACTTCACCCCTCTGCTTTCCCCCAGACCATTGAGAGTACACAGGCCTCCAGGATACCAACAGGCCTGTGCAGCGTTCATTCTCCACGCATGGGAGTGGACAGCAGGCTTTCTGCCACAGTGTGGCAGGCAGTGTGTTCCCTGACAGGTGGGTCATGCCACTGGATGGAACATTATGTGGTAGTTCTCATTTTTCCCTTTGGCCAAATGACTGAATTCTGAGTCATCAAAGTTTTCCAAATGACACTAGCTTTGTAGGCAGGGGACAGATAGATGACTCTGAAGAATACTGGGGGTTTTCTGTGGTGATCTGTGGTTTGCCTGGGACAAAATGCATCACTCAGGCCTCAAAGCTTCCCACCCTGCTGTGAAGAAAGAAAGTCTGTTATTGTAGACTGTTGGGGGAGGAATGACCCCAGGATGCTCTTGGCCACCCATATTTAACAAACAGACCAACATTCAGGTAGCTTGCCTGGAGCCATGATGTCTGACCCTGCTTCTGAAATGGCCAAGACCTTGGTAGTTTTTAGGTCCAGCAAATGAGTCCCTGGCACCCTACTGTGGGCTATGTCACATGCTTAACATAACCACTGAAAACACTGTAACAGGAGGCCCCTACAAACAGTAACTTAGGAACAACAGAGTGGGCTCTGGTTCTGGAGGCCAGGAAGGTCATGTCCCTGCACTAAAGGGGCCACGCCTGCTGGGGATTGCTTCTTCACAGATGGGCACCCTTTCCTTGTGATTCTTACATGACAGAGGGGGAGATGGGGTTCTTCATCCTTACAGCGTTAACCCTCAACTAACCGGGGGCTCCAACCCCATGACCTAAGCACCCATCAATGACCCCACTTCTTGATTCTTTAGGCACTGACATATGAACTTGGAACACACAATCTGGCCACATATGCTGTTACATTGATCACAGAATTGGGACCTATTAGCTATACCTTAGATCATCTGCTGGGCAAGTTCAAGATGAGACAGGATGACTCCAGCAAGATAAGAAGAAGAGCACAGCCCTAGAGCACTAGGGAGGCGTGTTTCTTTTGGGATCTATCCCCAGGCCCTGCCCTTGTTCACTCTACAACTCACAGAGTACAATGAGGCATGTTCTGGCATCTGGCACAGTGGACAGATGTGGTGGTACTCAAGTACTGTTGGCATCACGAAACCAGAACAGTCAGTGAGCACTTGACACTCTCAGGTGCTAACTACATTGCTGTTTACACTTATGCACCTGTTCAGGCAAAAAGATACAGTACTTAGCCAGGGATGCAGGAGACGGGGTTGGGCTCTGTGAGCTCCTGAGTCCTTGACTAGTCTTTGCCTCACCCCTAGGCCTCCTCTACCCACGCAGCTTGGCCCAGCAAAGCATTGCCATTACTGAGCCATCTTTCTTGTGACATGATGTCTCACTCAGCTAAGGCCAGTAGCCTGGAAGTCAGAAGGGACCTCTGAGGTGTGCCCACATTGCCGTGGCAACGAAGGAATGCATCCTGCGACTGTGGGTTTACACCAGACAGCAAATCCCAGCACCAGCAGGGTCTTCCAGCTGGCGGGGGTCTTCTGGCCTGGGCCTGCATCTCAGGACCAGGTGGTGGCTCAGCCTTCTTTCCTGAAACCCAGCGCTGAGCCCCTCAGCACCTCAGCCTGTTTCTTTCTCTTTTATTTGTTTCTTGAAATTTATTTATTAGGCAAATTGTGGTTGTGTGTGTTTGCTGTGGTGAGCTTGTGGAAGTCAGAGAACAACCTTTTGGGGGGGGGGGTCAGTTCTCTAGGGATTGGACTCAAGACATTACGCTTGGTGCAAATGTCTTTGCCCATTGAGCCATCTTGTTGGCACCTCCTTTCTTTGTTAATTGAAAGATCCCAAGAAAAGTGAACCCATCAGGAGTGTCTTTTGTGGAGTGTCAGGAGCAGTGTGTGTGCCTGTGACAGGCACAGCCACCTTCCCCTAGAGAGAGTACCTTTCATCTTCTGTGTGTTGAGCCTGTTTTAATAGCCTGTTTGCTGTGGCAGCCAGCAGACATCTTTATTTCAAAGCAACACACAAACACTTTGGCCTTTGAAAGGATTGGGGCCCTTGGGACAGGTCTGTGCCTTTCATTGGCAGGTGAGAGGCAGCAGGTGCTATTAAGTTCCTGTGCACTGGGGAGAAGCCAAAGCCTGCTCCTCTCTCCCCAGTTGCTGCAGGGCCTTTGAGGGAAATCAGGCAGATCGTGAGTGCCCCTTGCTGCCACAGCCCCTGTCCGTGTCTGCTTAGGGGACCCACATTCGAACTGTGCTGTTGAATCTATGGTTTGATGATAGCACTCTACAATGTCAGGTCTGACGCTCCGGTCAGTGGCTTAGGACAGTGTTGCTTCAATGCTGCCTTCAGCCATCCCCGGTGCCTCACCAGGGAGAAGCTCTTGTGCAGCCAGCCACACTTCCTCCCTACGGCTATTACTGTAACACCTCTTTCTGATGAGGCCACGGAGGCCCCCAGCGGCTGAGGGCTAGAAGCAGTTGGAACTGGTTCCTCCTGCTACAGATCAGTGCCAGTCAAAAGTCCTGCCCTCTAGATACCAGCTTCTTCAGCTTCAGGAGGAACCAGAACTCTGCATGGTTCTGATAGTACTCATACCAAATCCCTTCGTGGTTCTCATAGTACTCAATTAAGACATCAGATAAAGATCTCAAATGCCCCCTCCCTGCCCTGCCCCACCTCACTCTGGTCTGAGGAAGTGGGTAGGGTAGGGTAGGGTTGTGGCCGCAGTGTAGCCTGGTGCTGATTCCATCTAACTTGGCCCCCTTCTCGTAAGAAACATGATATTGTGTCAGTGAGCTCACTACCACCCTACTCTGTGTCTCTTGTCTGAAAGGATATGTGGAATCTGGGTCACTCACTAGTTTTATTTAATACAGTGTGGCCATGGGTATTCATGTGGGGCTGGGGATGTAGTTCAGGTAGAGGGCAAAGTTAGCACATGGAAGGCTCTGGGTGTCCAGCCTCCAATACCACCAAGAAAAAAGTCCTGTATCTATTCTTCACATATACCTTGAACTGTCTTCTCAGACTCAGTCAAAACCTCAGATAAAAAAAACATTCAGGAAGTGGCAGGAGAGATGGCTCAGTGGGTAAGAGCACTGACTGCTCTTCCAGAGATCCTGAGTTCAATTCCCAGCAACCACATGGTGGCTCACAACCATCTGTAATGGGATCTGATGTCCTCTTCTGGTGTGTCTGCAGAGAGTGACAGGGTACTCATATATTAAATTAAATAATTAATGAATCTTTAAAAAAAAAAAAAACACTCAGGAAACACATTGTATCTGCACGGAAAGAGCGAGTAGCACAGTGTTAGCAGCTCCTGATGAGAATTTCCATCACAGCAGGAATAGTTGGTAACTTAGGGCTGACTGCACACATCATTGTAGAATGTGCACACTGAAGAGGGAGTGGGTCCTAGACCCAGTCCCAGATAAAGGACATCTGGAGTGAAATAGCCTTAGGCATCTTGTTACCAAGCCACCTATTAAGTCTGAAGTCTGGCCACCTCACCGCAGCTGCCCACAAGTTGGGCCTCATCACAGTTTTGCCTTTTATGTGGCAACTGGCTATGGGTTGTGTTCAGTGGCCAGAGGTACTTCTTCATGAACCTGGTGGTCTTGCTATAGCCTGGCAGATTAACTACCAACTAGGCTTTGTATGGCTTTGTAGGTTGTGTGGTCTGAGGTTCCAAAATGAGACTGACCTCTTCACTGACCACTGTACCTCTTTCTCCACAGAACTGTCAGACCTTCAGCAGCCTCAGTTGCCTGAACATGGGAGTGGATGACCACAGCTCGCAGAGCACCTTTGCCCTCGTCAGCAGTACCCGATCCTGGACCGCATTGCTCTCAGCCTCCAGCCCAGGGGGCAGGACTCCTGCTGGGACCCCTGTTCCGGAGCCTGTTCCCCACTCCTTTGATGAACAGTTCACCTGCCAGGAGGACCTATCCTGTGATGAGTCAGATGGCTGCAGTCTAGACGAGGATTGCTGCAGGAAGGAGGAGCCGGCCACAGCCTGGCGGGACCGGGGAGCCTGCACGAACAGCCTCTGCTCTCTGGATGGCGAGCTGGACATTGAGCAGATAGAGAACAACTGAGGGCCCCAGCCTGGGGAGGAGGCTCTCCTCTAGGCCTTAGGTCACTCCAAGGGGGGCTGGGGAGGGGGGTCCTAGCTCCTGGATCTGGCAAAAGCTCCCCGCAAAAAGGAGCTCACCCATTTTCCAAGGAACTAGCCATCACCCTGTAGTGCCCAAATTTGTGAAGGCAACTTGGCCACACCTCACAGGCAACAACTGGCCTCCCACCAGTTCCATGGAACTACTGTAGCCCAAAAACAGGTTTTTGGTTTGGTCTCCTCCTCTCTATTCCTTAGGGAGTGCTGGGTAGCCATTCTCCAGTAGGGCTGGGCCAGCTACATCCTTCAAGCAGGATGCCAGGGGCCTGAGCCCCCTTGTAGCCTCGCTCAGGTTCTTTCTGGGAGTTACCCAAGGCCTCCTTTACTTAGTTTACTCCGTGCCTTCTCTCCCAGGTCTCCCTGGCCCAGGCTTGGGAAGGTTCGGGAGACACCTCTTGTAGTGACAGCAGACCATGTGGCCTTAATCCATTTGGGGCACTGGCAGGGAGTCTGGGATAATCCGTGTCCCATTTTTCGGGATCAGGGGATAGGTCAGGGATGACCAGAAGCCATCCATACTGGGTAGGCATTTGGTGGTTGTGTTGACTGAAAGATGGGCCCATCAGCTCTCCCATGGCACGAAGAATCACCCACACTTCTGCCACCTCAGGGGCTACCTTGGCAAGGCTGGCATTGGCAACCTTCCTACTGTCCCCAGTCCCTGAGAGCTGAGCTCAGTGGATTCAGCTGTGCATAGAGATGTCAGTGACAAGATGACCTCTTCATAGTGTCCTCAGGATCTACAAGCAGGTCTTGGCCCTGTGTACATTCCTGGGTAGAGGGATGTCTGCTGGCTGCTTTGCAGGCTAGCCACTCTGCAGGCTTCCCTCTGAAGCAGTCTATGTTGGGGGCCTGCAAGCCTCCACCGCATTCCTAGCACATTGTTGCTTGTTCACAGACAGCGCTGGCTTTAATGAAAGCATACCGCCATTGGCTTCAAGACACTCCCCCCATCCCCAGTCCACTGATGTGAGCCTAGCCCTGAGGCTCTCCTCTGCAGGCCCAGCCACAGCATGGCTTAAATCACACTCCCCCTTGCAGCTCCTCACTCCCAGCATAATTCCCAGAGGGCATCCATTCAGGCAGCTCCCCTCAGTCCTCTCTGCAGACATGCTATAGGGCTCTGTACTCTGGGACTCTGGCTTTTAGCAAACTTGGCATCTTCTGCAGACAATAGCAAGTGGGCTGGCTTACACAAGTGGCTTGTTTTCCCATAAGGCTAAAAATAACTGGTGCATTCTCTTGGGTTTGTGGACATGTGATCTAGGCACATTTGTAGTTGCTCTGCTGTGCCTACCCTCCGAGGTTTCATTCTCTGCTGGCTGAGCCCAAATGGCTGTTACCTTTCTCCTAAAGAAAGACCTCGATGGGAAACTTGTGTTTAAACTTTGTCTAGTCACCAACAGAGGCTCAAGTTGTGATGTACAGGCAGTGTTTCTTTAGAACCAGACCCAAAGGTACAGGAAGCCTCACTCCTATAACTCCAGGTTGGGTAGCCTGGTGGGAGTGGTAGGGGCCCAGCTGACCTTGGGGGCACCGACAAAGCAAAGCAGAAAGCTGGTGAAGGCATGACATATGAGCCCTGCCTGGTGGATCACAGAGAAAGGGAGTTGAGAGGGCGTGGGATGCACACACCAGTGCCCTGTTCCCCAGAAAGCCCACAGTGAAGAATTCTGTTTTCTGAAATAGCTTCACTGTCCCTAAAGCCCTCCCCCTGAGGAAAGGAGAGGCTGTGGGCCCTGCCCCCTGGGCTGCTTCACACAGCCTGCTAAGGCCAAAGCATAGAACAGTTGCCAGCTGCCTCCCCTGAGGCCTGGGACCAGGAGCTCCTGTGGCAGGTGTGTGTCTTAAGGCTGTCCGCTGTCCTGCGGATGACTTATCCTTAGACTGGCTCCCTTGAACCTGGCGGCCGAAGGATAAACAGGAACTTGCTGAGTCACATCTTCATCTTTCCTTCCTGCCTCTAGGAGACTGTTTCCCTGGGCAGAAAATGCTCCAAACCCCGGGTAGGGGTTGGCCCTTTCCAGCTTCCTCAGGCTTCTCTTGACTGTCCCTGTCCCACTGAGGCCTCCGTCCGAGCCCCCAGCAAAAGCAGTCAAAAAAGATGGCGATAGCTTTTCTGCCCGGTGTGCTCCTTTGCTTTCTGATGTTCTTTTCATCAAGCAAAGCAGGTTTTGTCTAGAAGGTTTCCAGTCAGCTTTCAGCAGTCATGTGACCCAGACAGACCCATTCAGCGACCCCATTCACTGGCCCCCAAACCTCTGGTCTTGGATATCCGGGAAGGAGGTTCACCTGAGATGTCTTCTCTGGCTCCCATGTACTTGGCACCCCAGGCAGCATGCGTACTGGCTCGCCCCACAGGGATCCTTGGCTTCAGTGCAGGCAACAGCAGCAGCTGTACCTTTCTCGGCTGCCAGTGAGTGTCATCCTCCAGAGAAGCTGAGGGTGGGCTTGTTCACTCACTTGCCTAGGCAGACTGGAGGCCCAGAGCCTCCACTGAAGCCAACTGAGAACAGGGCCTCTCAGCACATGACATCTACTCACTCCAGAAGCCACCGAACCCGAATGGACAGAGTTGCTCTCAGCCAGGTACTTGACCTGAGTTTAGGGGAGCAGCCTAGACAGTTTACATGACTGCCCACTCTTGCCTTACTCATGGGTGGTGACGGTAAAAGCTGGCCAGCACCACGGGCTCCCTCATGTAGGTCCATGGAACTTGTCCTGCCCATACATGCAGATGTGTATTATCAGAAGGCCTTACTTTAAAAAAAAAAAAAAAAATTTTTTTTTTTTGTAGCAGGAAAGTTTTTAAAATTTGTATGCAGAAAGAAAAGTTAAAAAGAAACGTCCACATTAAACAGGAAATGCCACCCCCCCCAAACCTCCCAATTTCTTAGATGGGTCTCCTATGCAGACCAATGGCCATACTTTTTTATGGGTTCATTCAGTGTTCACAGCAGTTAGAACTCACCCCTGGATCCTGCACCCCATTTCCACTGATGTGGTTAAAATTACTTGAATGATGGCCACTTAAAATGTAAGCCAGGTGCCAGGGCTCAGGGACCCTCTGCCCATACAGCCCATGATGCTGCCCCTTGCCATACCCATGCTGCTGGTCCCACTCCTGCCTCTGGTGCTAGGCCCCTGAAGGAGGAAGAGAAAGATACTTTAAAACTGCAGGCTGATGGAGCTCCTTTAGGCTAGATAGGATAGCCTGATGTAGCATAGTCTCATTGGCAAATGAATTGCATTGTTAGTGGTGAGGGGCGTCCAGGGTCAGGGACAGATGGGCCTGCAGGCCGTGTGCTGTCCCAGCCAGGCAGCAGCAGCAGCGGTACTGTTTGAGGCAGTGTGGTGAATGGTGCGGTGGGCCAGGCCCCGACCAGGGCAGCAGCCCGTAGGCAGCCCCGTGCTGGGTCTTCTCGCTAGCACCACACACCGCCGCCTGCCTTCCCCCACAGGCCGTTTCTGTCTTGCACTACAGCCGCTCTAGTCTCAGGAATTTGCTTGTTACTTTTACTGTGTAAATAAAGCTTCCTGGTTCAACACCGGCTGCCGCCTGGGCATAGCTGTGTGCTTTTTGTTGGGTGCAGTGAACCAGCAGCTCTCCTGTCTGCTCTGTCCATGGGAGCGTCAGCTCTGGACTGGGAGAACTACGGGATGGGCTCCATGCCTCAGGGAGAGGACGAAGTGCTGAGTGGCCGTGGGAGTAACTGCTGGAGGGGGCTGCCCATAGCCACAGCCACCATCCTGGGGTGCTACAGAGAAGCCAGAGACACATTGGCATGGGGGGCACAGTTCACCCCTGGGATGGGTACACGGTCCTGTGCTTACCCTCCAAACCAGAGACCTGAGTAACTAAAGCTCAGGAAAGGCACTGTGTCTGCAGTCCTGAGGACCCCAGTAGAGAGGTGCATTTAATTTCTGTCACCTGCCACGGCCACTCGATGCAGTCACCCAATGTTGGTCCCTGTAATCTGGCCTTGGAATGTTCTCCCAGACTCTGCTATGGCCAGAGCATCCTAATCTAGAAGTGACATCCTGGACTACTCTTTTGTTTTGCTTCCTTGGCAACAGATCCCTTGTCAAACAAAATGGTACGTGAATGTGTATCTTAAGCAGCAAGAAGCCGGGCAGTAGTGGCGCACGCCTTTAATCCCAGCACTTGGGAGGCAGATTTCTGAGTTCAAAGCTAGCCTAGTCTACAGAGTGAGTTCCAGGACAGCCAGGGCTACACAGAGAAACCCTGTCTCCAAAAAGAAAAGAAA
>JADRCD010233405.1:0-18895 GCA_019843815.1 Montemys delectorum | reverse complement strand
AGAAAGAAAGAAAGAAAGAAAGAAAAATAAAAAGAAGAAGAAGAAGCAGGGAGGTGGTGGTGGACAGAGAGATGACTTTGTTGTTAACCAGGGGACCCAGAGTCAATCCTCAGTGCCCGCATGGGAGCCACAACCATCTGTAACTATAGTTCCAGGGGATCCAGTGGCATCTGGGACCCAATGCATGTGGCACACAGACATGCAGGCAGAACACCCATGAGAGAAAGAAAAAGAAAAGAAATGTTTCAGAGTGGTGACACACATCTGTAACCCCAGTCAGCACTCAAGAGGCTGAAGCAGGAGGATTGTGTATTCAAGGCCAGCTTGGGCTAAATATCAGGATCCTGTCTCAAAACCCCCCACAACGCCACCCTTTGGGGTTAGGGCGGATAGCTTGGCAGGTAAAGGCTATCACATACATACTGGCACACGCCCAGTACACCATATACACAGTTAAAATCAGGGCATGTGAGCAAGATCCCAGGCTGGCCATTCAGTCTTCCTAGACACCAATCTTCTGTCTTTTATACGCGGTATGTACTCACAATAGCAGGACACAGGGCAGGAAAACTGCCAAGCAGAGTCCTACACCTTAGATTCACAATGGCCTTGAATGGCCCAACAGCACCCCTATCTGCACCTCCTACTTTCCGGTGGTACCAGCCTCATTCTAGCCCTGCTCCAGCTCAAGTTGACAACATGCACAGGCCTCTGACCTGATGCCTCCCCACACTACTGTCTCCCGCACCAAATTTGAGGTCTTCTGAAAATAGGATCCTGCTTGTAACCAGGCTTGGGCTCACTCAATGCCCTGTTGCCAGACAGCAGTAGGCCTCAGCATTGTACAGTCCCCAAGCCCAGCTGGCTCATGGGTCCATTCATCTAGGGATGTTCCCAATCACTAAGCAGGTCACCTGTCTGTACATGGGATGGTGAGCCAATGGGGTTCTGTGAGAGCAGCTCTTTCCCAAAATGTGCATAGGAAAAAAAAAAAAAAAAAACCCTCCCCCCAGAATGACCAAACCTCCAAGTGGTTACTGGTTTCTTTTTAAGCTTTTTAGTTGTATTTCCTACATAATATCACTTCTATGACCCCAAAACTTGGTGCAAAATGCTCAGTCTATTATCCATGGAAAAACTAGCATGATAATGATAATCACATTGGCTTGTGAGGTGGGCCCCTGAGCACCCTGCAGACTCAGCACACTGTTGGGTCTTCCCATTTTAAAGAGACCTACAGAAGGCTTTCTTCCTGCCTGCTCCACCTGCTGAGGATGTAAGAGAGTCTGAGGCAGATGGGTCCCTTGTGGTAGTCCAACGGGCCCCTGAAGATCAAGAGAAGGGAGGCCATGCTGCTGGGCAGTGCTGTCACCCTGAGAAACATCAAGGCAAGAGGCCATCGCCTCTAGAGGAGCAGGAATGGGTCCTCTCTGGAGGGAGAAGACAGCTGGACACTGGGTGATTGCAGCCCTGAGGTCACCACAGGCCATCTTCACGGGATTGCAGGCGAAGTGGAGGGAGCATCTCAGAATCCACCTTCAGAAAGAGCATAAGACACAGGTTAGACCTTGAGTCTCCACTCTGCCTTTTACTCCTGGACCTCGGATGAGTCACTTTAAGGAGCATTTCTCTGAGTTACTGTGGCTCAGAGCACAGTGTGCTTTCTGACCAGATTATACAGTCTGAAGTCCACTCCTTGGCAGAAAGAGAAAACCCAGCTTATCTGGAGAGACCAGCCATGGAGAGCCAGCTTGGTAACTGCTCAGGAAAAAAAAATGGAGAACCCCAATACCCATGGGGCACACTCATTAGCAAGCAGAGCCCACTCCAAGGGCGGCTCCATTCTGAGCTGCTCTGGAGCTCTACCGGAGCTTTCTGTATATCCAGCTAAGAGGCCAAAGGCCATCCCTTGAAGGTCAATGGCACTGGCCAGACTGGTGGCCCCTCATCCTGATGCAGATATTCAGCCAGTTTCTTCCTCTGATAGACTAGAGGTCAGCCTGCCCACTAAGGCCCCACTGGTGTATTCAGTGTCAGAGGGAGTGTTGTTGTCTAGAGAAATCTCAGAGGACCTCTGGCTCCTTTACATGTTTACAGTTGAACCAGTGAGTGCACACATGTGGAGGCCAGATGTCAAACTTAGTTTTAGTCTTCAGACTCTCTCTCTCTGTGTGTCTGTGTGTCTGTGTGTCTGTGTGTCTGTCTGTCTGTCTGTCTGTCTGTCTCTCTCTCTCTCTCTCTCTCTCTCTCTCTCTCTCTCTGTGTGTGTGTGTGTGTGTGTGTGTGTGTGTGTGTGTGTGTAAGCCAGAGGTTAGTGTCAGATGTTTCCCTCAATCTTTCTACCTTGTCTTTTGTTTTTCACTATATTTATTTGTTTGAGTGTGTGTAAGTCTATGGGCCATAGCATAGGTATAGAGGTCAGAAAACAATTTACTTGCAGGAGTCAGTTCTCTCCTTCTGTTATATGGATCCCAGGGATCAAACTCAGGTTATTAGGCTTGGTGGCAAATGCCTACTCAGTGAGCCATCTTGCCTGTTATTTTTTGAGATAGTATTTTACTGAGCCTGGAGCTCACTGACTGGGCCAGGTTCGCTGACCATCTAGCTCCCGGGATCCTCCTGTCTCCACCTCCTTAGCACTGGGATTACAACTTCACACTGCGGAACGGAGGCTAGAGAGTCAGCACTTAAAAGTACTGGCTGCTCTTCTAGAGGACATGGGTTCAATTCCCAGCACCCACATGACAACTCACAACTGTAACTCAGGGCTTCTGACACCCTCACACACACATACATGTCGGCAAAACACCAATGAACATAAAAATAAATCATTTAAAAAAAAGTACATACTGGTAACACCTCCGTTGTTCTGTTCTTTGGTCTCCTCAGTATAGGCTAGGCTATTCTAGAACTCACTCTATAGACCAGGCTGGCCTCAAACTCACAGAGACTTCCTGCTTCTGTCTCCCAAGTGCTTGGTAGTTCTAGGGGGTCAGTTCCAGCTTCATGATTGAATGGCTGACAATTAACTGACCGAAACGTTTTGCAGCTAATTTCCTTTTCAGTGAGCTCCATCCCAGCTGACTTCTTTACCCATGGGGCCAATTCCATAGCTGACTTCTTTTTATGAGAAGTTGTCTCCTCAGAAGATTGGTCAGTAGCTTCTGGGTCAGTTAGAGAAGAAACAGCAGTAACAGCTGTCCATTCATCAGATTCTGAAACCTGACATGGGATAGGAGGGAGTACTGTCTCAGGGCCCCTTAGAGAAGGCCCTTTGTCTGGTCCCTCCTCGGACAGCATGACTCACCACTGCTGGGCCTAGTGGGCCAACTATGGTTGGAGAGGACTGTGTTGCCCTCAAAGCCATAAGTTGGAGAGTTGATCCCCTGGGGGATGGTGTCAGGACCTGGTAAGGCATTTAAAATGTGGAAAGTCCTTAGATCAGTTGGGGGGGTGGGGAGTGTCCTCAAAAGGGCCATGCCGTCTTCCTGTCTCACCATGGAAGATCTCATGAAGTCTTTATGAGACTTCAGTCAAGGTGGTGCTGTACTCTCCAAGCCTTCTAAACTGAGCTACATAAAACCCACTCTTCTCTTTTTGTTTTTTTCTTTCATTTTTTTGTTACCATTTTGTGACATTTTTCGCCATGTAGCTGAAGCTAGCCTTGAGTTTGTGACAATCCTGCTTCTGAACCCTACATGTGAGAATTACAAGCCCTAACCCCACCACACTTAGCCTGCCTCTGCTATTTTGTTGGAGTAATGAAAACTCGGGGCTGGTGAGGGCTCAGCTAGTAAAGGTGCTTGCCTTTACCAGCTGAGTCTGATTCCCAGAAACTAGGGAAAGGTAGAGGAGAGAGGCAACTCTAACAAGCTGTTCCTCTGGCCTCCACAAGTGTGGAGTACCTATGGCATGCTTGTACACACACTAGTAACTAGAACTTAAAATAAAAATCTTTAAATATATGATTGGATAGGGGAGGCAGTGCTAGTGTTTGTCCTGGTCTCTCTTCTCCCACTAGAGATGAAGAAATTCTCCTTGACCATGATCAGAGGCCACTGCTCGCTTGCTTACCTGCTTTGTTTCTTTCTCTATTTTTTTTTCCAGATGGGGTTTCTCTAAGATGGGGTTTCTCTAGCTGTCCTGGACTCCCTTTGTGTGGTCCAGTCTGGCCTCAGACTCAGAGATCCACTTGCCTCTGCCTCTTGAGTGCTGGGATTAAAGCTGTGTGCCACCATGCCCTGCCAGTCTCCATTTCTTAATTTCTCAGAGGTCATAGCAGGGAGATGTTCTGTAGCCTTGCCCCTCTACTGTTCAGAGGCATCGGAATCAAAGACCCTGTTTGGGGCCTCCATTCTCTTACCCACTCTGGACCCTTACAAACATAGGCTGAGTCAAAGGGGGGCTGTTGAGGCCAAGTTTATTGAGTCATTAGCTCGTTCTGCGAACTGGAAACAGTACATTTAAGTCTACCCATCCCAACTCTAAGGTGCTTTCTGTGCCTTCAGCCTTGACTGTAGAGGTGGACATTTCCTCTCTGTGAGAGGGTAGTCTTCAGTTTCCTGAGAGTTGCCCCAGCCTGTGTCTGAGTAACTCATGGGGATATGAAGAACAGTGGGCTGGCATTGTTTCCTAGGACAGGGGTAGGGAGCAGAGTGCTGATAAGTCACTCTGACTGGGGCCAGATCAGGCTGTAGGTGTTGGGCAGGCTGGCCCAGCTCTGGGTTTCTGTAGGCCCCTCTCATCAGAGAGTTCAATGAGGAGGCAGTGCATCTCATCCAACTGGATGGTCAATGAAAGGACCAAGTGCCAAAGGTGACTAAAGGAGTTCAGGGACTTAGTCTCAGAGGGACCTTCCAGCCAGAGCGTTTCATTTTCTGGAGGCCTGACAGGTCTATTCCACCCTCCTGGATGTCACGATGGGAAACATGGCATGGGCCAGAGAGGGGAACAAACCTCTGCCCAGATGCTAGGGAGGGAGGAATGCTGACAGGGAGTCAGTAGAGGGAGGCTGAGGAAGGGGATGGCTGGCTCTGGCCCAGGGACAAGCACCCTAGAACTTCCAGTATCTGTCCAGGCTGGCAGAGGAAAGAGGGCAGGGATAGCAAAGCCTTGGGTAGCCTGGGGCCTGGAAGTATGTGGGGAGAGGGCGCAGTGATAGAGTATGGGGGAGGGGGTGCCCTTGTCCACTATCTCTGAAGGCAGTCACTTGTCCATGTGCTTCAGCAGCAGGTCCACAGCCTCCGCAAGGTTGTCCACGTACCCATCTGCCTTCACTTCTGGATGATTTTCATCACCAGGCCTGGAGGACAGGACCATAGGTTAGTCAAGCACGATATCAGCCCATTTTTGTTATTACTGTATACTACATTAGGCCTCAGGGAGAGCAATAAGGACAATGCATGGTACACAGGAGTGATTCAGGGTTCAGGCTTAAACTTTAGGAACTCACTACTAAGCAGGTTCTTCTGCTCAGCATCCACAAGAACTACCTGCAAGCTGAGCATGGTGGTATACTCAGGAGGCAGAAGCAGCTGGATCTCTGTGAGTCTGAGGCCAGCCTGGTCTACAGAGTGAGTTCCAGGACAGCCAGGGCTATAGAGAAACCCTGTCTCGAAAAGAAGAAGTGATATAGCTGTCTCCTGAGAGGCTCTGACAGTACCTGACTAATACAGAAGTAGAGGCTCACAGCCATCCATTGAACTGAGTACACGGTCCCCAATGAAGGAGTTAAAGAAAGGACCAAAGGAGCTGAAGGGTTTTGCAGCCCCTTAGGACAAACAACAATATGAACTAACTAGTATCCTCAGAGCTCCCAGGGACTAAACCACCAACCAAAGAGTACACATGGTGGGACTCATGGCTCCAGCAGCATATGTATAGTAGAAGATGACCAAGTCTATCATCAATGGGAGGAGAGGCCCTTGGCCCTGTGAAGGTTCTATGCCCCAGTGTAGGGGAATGCTAGGGCCAGGAAGTGGGGGTGGGTTGTTGAGCAGGGGGAGAGGGGAGGGAACATGGGTTTGTTTTAGTTTTCAGGTTTTTAAATTTAATTTTTTTTTTCTTTTTCTTGGAGGGGAACCTGAGAAAGGAGATATTGTAAATAAAGAAAACATCAGAAAAAAAAAAGAAGGAGGAGGAGGAAGAGGAGGAAGAAGAGGAAGAGGAAGAGGAAGAGGAAGAGGAGGAAGAGAAGGAACCTCTCCAAACACCCTGAGAAAAGTAACTTCAGTGTCCTCCCCCTGGATCCCAAATCATTCAAGGTCTCAGCAATTCCCACGTGGTCACACTGGGAACCAAGACTCTATCACATGAACCCTTGGGGGACAAACCACACTCAAATCTTAGCAGCCAGTGACCCTACAATAGTCTCCTAAAGCCACTGCCAGATGGCTACAATGAAGCTGCCTTCCAGCACGTATCCTGGCTTTACCCTGAGGAACCCTGTGCTCTCTGCCACTGTCCGGCAGCCAGGGCTACAGTTCCCGCTGAGCCCTCTTCTAGGCCTTCCCATAAGGCACACACCCTCCTACTGTCGGCCACTCCACACCACACTGCTGTAGAGCAACTGCTGGCCTTGGCTCCATCTACCTCTAGCAAAAGTGTAACCCCGGGGAATGCACCCTGCTTGGCAACTAGGGTGCTAGCTTTGGGGGGACGACTAGGGTACTGACAATCAGAGCTCCTCTCTTCCTTGATGCTCTGGGGTACCATGTGCTGCCCAGTTCTTTGAGGCCACTGCTACTTCATAGGGGCACCAGGGGCTCTTGGCCAAGCCATTCCTTTTCCAGAATGCTGAGGATCAGGACTGCCGCTAACCCTAACCATTTCACTAGCCACGCTTGCAGTCTGACTGGACAATGCCCTCTGATGCCAGTGCCGAAGTCTGGGCACTTCCTGTGATTTCCTTGATGAGGCTGAGCCCTGAATTCTGAATGGGCTCTAAGCAGACAGCAAGATTAGGGAGGTGAGGGAAGCTCATCTTCATAGTCCTGTGAGGATGTGGGGGCCTCACAGGAGCCATGGGCAGCCTTGCTGGGGCTGGGAGCCAGAATCTAGTCTTGGCCACCAGAAAGCCCCTTCCCATTGCCCCCAGGCTTCATGGCATCACACTAAGCAGTCAACCAGGGTGTGGCAGGAGGAGGGCCAGCCTCTGCAACCCTTCCACTGTGGAGGGACAGCTGCCAGGATTACCCCAGGCCTGACTCACACTTCCTAGGAACAATATCTACCTGCCATATTATTGCCCCCTCAAAACTTCACCACACCTGCAGGAAGTGATTCCATTGCCTAACAACATTTAAAACCCATGCTGTCCTTTTTGGAGACTGGATTCTGGCAACTGTAGAATGACTGGCCTGAAGGGAAGAGCCCTCCCTGCATCTGCTAAGGCCCTGGACTAGAAGGGACCATAGGAGAATCTCCCCACAGAGAAGGGCAATGGGAACAGGCTAGCTCCACATCCACAGGTGGGGCCTCTGCAGGAAGGATAGGGAACAGCCTGGGGGTGAGGGCACGATGGTAGCCAGAAGGTCAGGGAGTCTGTTAGAGGATCCCAGGCCTGAGCCCAGCTTTCACCACCATCCTGGGGGTGACGCAGGATGTCTGTCTGTGGCCACAACCCTGACCCTTGGATCCTGGCTGGAAGTGGGGCAGAAGCAGCTTTGCCAGGTTCACCTGGGTACTGTTTAGAGTCTGGGGCTTGAAGGCCTGCTTAGGAGAGACACTCCTCCCAAACACCTCCTCTGTTCCTGCGTGTAACAGTCTATGGTAGGTCCCACAAAAGCTGCAAGATTAGGCGGGCCCCTGCCAGCATGGCTGCCATCCTGCCTTCTTCTGGTGGGTTCCTCACGAGAGAAAAGGGGTGTTTTCTGCCCAGGATTGCTGTAAGTTCAAAGGTAGCCTGGGCTACCAAATGAGAATGTCTGAAGGAAGAAAGGGAGGGAAGGAAGGAGAGAGGGAAGGATGGAGGAAAGAAGAATTATAAAGCTCAGCATGGACAATGGTTTCTAGATGTGGTGAATATCTCAAGCTGGTGACTGTTATGTGGAGGGGTCTAGGCAGGATGGAGCTCTGCTGTGCTAAGGGTCTAGGCTATGGGCATTTGGGAGAGTCAGCAATCCTCCTATATCATCTGTTAACTATTATGCCTTTAGAATGCTCTTAAAACTTGCTCCACAGAACTCCTACATACCCTTCAAGAAAGACTCCACTTACTGGTCCCTACCTCCGACTGCACTAGTGATGGAGTGCATGCTCTCTGAGTACACAAAGCTTGTCCTCTGTCCCACGGTGGTTAGACAACACCTTGATTCACCTGCTAATGATGGCAGGTGTTGGGAGTGCTTTCTAGAAGGAGGGGATGTGTTTCTTGTCCTCTGTATCCCTGGTGCAGGGTTGGCCCTCAATAGCAGCCAGGAAGTGTCACCCAGTGAATGAACAAAGGGCTTGGGAGGCTGGGTGCTGCCTCTCATTAGCTATTCCTCCCCCACATGCCCTGGGAGCTCAGTGCAGGGAACGACTGAGTAATGGCAGAAACAAGGCGGTTCTGTGTGCACAGCCCACGGGCCAGCTTCACAGGGATGGGCTTTGTACCCAGTAAGAGAAAATGGCAGAGGGACCCAAGCAAAGAAGCCCAGAAAGGACTGTCTCCTGCCACCTTCCACCTCCAGAGCACAGATGGCAGAGGACATCCTCCAGGGCAGCCCTGCCAGGGTGCCCCCTTCTGCTTTCTCCCAGTCACTGCCTGCTCCCCAAGAACAGGGTTGGACAGGGCTCTCATGACTATGAGGGGCATGCATTCTTTCTTGTTCACTGCTTTGGGCCAGTTGGGCTGGGTCTCCCTGGTGGCTGAGGCCAGGTCCTGGGGCTGCCCAGAGAAAGAGCATTCAGAGAACTGGGAACTAGCATGGGTAGTGAGTGATGCCAACTTCAGACCACACTGACGCAGCTGGAGGGACAGAGGGTATCGCTTCAGGGGCCAGTGTGAAATGCAAAGAGCATTTTCACAATCGAGTGTGGGTGGAATGGGAATCTGAACTACCCTGGAGCCTGGACGCCAGAGCACAGCTCCTGCAAAGTCCAGGACGATGGGGCTCGGAGATCTGCCGCCTCTGGTCTATAAAGTCAAGCCTATAGGGGCTACCCTCCACTGGCATGCATTCAAAACAAAGGGTTCCTACTATCTAGCTGCTGGCTCACAACACACATGGTCAAGAGAGTTTCCTAGGTTCCAGAGGAGGAGACAAGAAGTCTATGCTGGGCTGCTGGCAGGTGCCTGAGGGTCAGTGATCTCCCATGGTGCAGCTGAGTGCATGGATACAATTCTCAGTCATACACGCCTATCCCTCTGTGCTTTATTTATTTATTTATTTATTTATTTATTTATTTTTATATTAGTACACTGTAATTGTCTTCAGACACACCAAAAGAGGGCATCAGATCTCATTGTAGGTGGTTGTGAGCCATCATGTGGTTGCTGGGAATTGAACTCAGGATCTCTGGAAGAGGAGTCAGTGCTCTTAACTGCTGAGCCATCTCTCCAGCCCTCCCTCTGTGTTCTAACACTAGGTTCTGGAGGTGGGTGAGGAAAGAGTGTTCCTGGAGTTGGGGGTTCCCTGCCCTGTCCCTTGGGGAAAACATTGGGTCATATTGATAATGAACATACTTAAGCAGACAGTCTTCCCATGGAACCCATGGCCTTGTTTAGCCAAGGCCTCTCTGGTATCCACTGTACTCAAGGTCTGGTGTGGCTGAGAGACATATAAAGGGATTTATTCCTGTCACGGCCCTTGGAGAGCTGGGCGTGCCTGGTGCCCTTAGTTCATGGAACCTCTAACCTCACGTACCTGCACACTCTTGGAGCCCTCAACCCTCAGCCTGTATCTCCAGCCATGCCTCTACCTGACACTAGCTGAAACCACTGTGGACAAGGCTTCATCAGGATTCCTCATTGGCCTAGAGCAATCTGAAGGTTGGCCACATGTCAAGCATCAGAGCCATCACCCAGCTCCATGCTCCAACATGCGGGCCAACGGCAGGCCTGAAAGAGTCCTCAAGAAGCCCCTACTGAGGTGTCTTAGTTGATGTTCTATTGCTGTGGAAAGACACCATAACTAAGCAGCATATGAAAGAAAGCAAGCACTTAAGTAGGGGCTTCCTTACAGTTTCAGAAAGTTAGTCTATGGTCATCATGGCAGGAAGTATGGCAGCAGGTGTGCAGGCATGGTACTAAGCAATAGCTGAGAGCTTATGTCTATCTTATCAGCAAGATGAGGCTGGGAGGGGGACAGTGGGGGGGGGGGGGGGGGCGGGGGGGGGGCTGGCCTGGGTTTTTGAAACCCCACTCCCAGGGACATATCCCGTCCAACAAGGCCACACCCCCTAATCCTTCCTACACAGTCCACCAACTGGGAACCAGACATTTAAATGAGGGAGCCAATGAGGGCCTTTCTCATTCAAACCACATAAGACATGGGTCACTGGCCACTAAAGGGAGTGGAAATCTATGGCTGATACCTTCCTTGCAGTCAGAGTTTCAATCAACACAGGTGACCAAAAAGTTCCATCTCTTGGCAGCCCAACAGAGCAAGAATGTGGCCAGTGTCTAGTCCAGTATCTTGCTCAATGTTCTGCCATTTGGCTCTGCAGTAGGAGTACCCCTTCCCCAGATACCCCAGCAGATGTGGAGTGCATCTGAAAATACCATATGCTGTGAGGGCCAACCAGCCCCAACCCCAACCCCAACCCCTGCACTTCTCCATGGAAGCGAGGGGGCTGAGGAGAAGAGCAGAGCTCCTAGCCAGCCTTCTGTGTGGTGGTGAGGAGCCCTGACTCCTAGCACTATCCAGATGAGCTCCAATACTGTTATGCCCCAGCTCCATCCCCTTCCCAGGGCTCCAGCTGGCTGTTTTCACTCTTACTCCAATCCCACCAGGGCAAAAACCTGTCAGCAAGTCAGCAGAGCTAAGAGTGGGATGGGTTCCTGTGCCCACAACTGAGACACACCCTCCGTGCATGTGGGCAGCATATGTTGGAGGCTGGGCGTGCAGCCCGGAGGCAGAAGGAGTCATGTTGCCTGTTCTAGACCCATGGCTCCCTGAAGTCCCTGGTGGCCTCAGCTCCACCTACAGCTGAAGATCTAAGGTGGGGTTAGGGCTCATCTAATTAAACTCCCCTGAGGAAGACAGTGATTCAAGAACCTGGAGCCCACCCCAAGCTGATTTGTCCTCCAACTGAGAGGGATCAGGGGTCTCCCCCAGCAAGAGGTGGTGCTTGTCAAGCCAGTTTCAAGGGCACTGAGCCCTGATGGGTAAACTGAGGCAGGGAATTACCAGAAGTCTCACACATTTTCAAGAGCCACAGACTCTGGTCAGGGAAGTGGCTGCTGGTTGGGCATGTACCATTTTGGCCTTCCACTTCCTCCCCTTGGGCCCTAGGACTTCTGAGTGATTTCTGAGCTGACAGGCAGGCAGCAGGAAGCTCTGCTATGTCTAGGGGGAGGGGTGTCCTGCTCTGCGGGCTTCAGAGCAGCTTGAATCTATAGCCAGAGAGGCTAGGTCTCCGAGCCCTTTTCTCTTGTCTTTTGTGGGAGCCAAGCTGGTGTCTCAGATCTCCCCAACTTTCACCCCGGAGCAGAAATACCCTTTGCTTCATTACCTCTGACCCCGAGAAGTGACACTCACAGCCCTGGGTTGGGGTGAGGGGGAGGCTGTCAGTCAGTATATGAGCTGCACTCTAGGTCACGAGGCTCTCCACCTGTGTGGGTACAGCCTTCCTGAGATTCCCCAAGAGCTCTGCCCAGCACTCCATGCAGCTGTGGCCTGCATCTCCTGGGACAAGAAACTGACAGCTTAAGGGGTGGAGACAGCCCAGAGTCCCAGTGGTCATGGACTGCAACATTTTAACCTAACCTAGATCCAGGCTCCTCTGCATGGCTCCTCTGGGAGTTGCTATTGAGCTTGTTGACCTCTGGCCAGACCCTGACGTCTGTGGCAGGGCCACCCTCTCCCCTCCCTTCTACCTCAGGACCAAATCTCAGCTGAAAAGTGTTTGCAGCTTTGACCATGAGGTGAAAAGAGTCCATAGCTCATGGAAGCTGCCAAGATGGGAGGCCGGGGGCCTCTGGGTAGGGCCGAGAGCACCTTAGAATCAGCAGAACCAAGAACCAGGTCTGAGCAAGGTCGTATCCGGCAGGCAGTGGCAGTGAAAACTAAGCAGGGGCGTTGTGATGGTTACTGTTACCGACTGCTCAGGATCACTCTGTGGCTAGGCCCACTCATGAATTAGTAGTGATGACACCTATCAACCAGACAGAACCCCACTCAGGGATCCATCTGAGCCTACTCCACACAGTGGACAGCTTCCTGTGAGGTTCCCACACACCCCAGATGGCAGCAGGGTGAGTGTGGGCAGAGCAGGAACCGCCTGTTGGTATGATGGTGGTGTCTTTGGAGTCCTCTTTGAAGTCCCTGGCCGTGGCTGGAGTATGGAGCAGGTGTACTAAAAGTCACATACCTACCAAGGTTCCTTGGAGTTTCTGGCTGGTGCCCTTCAAGACTAAAAGCCAGACAGGCATGGTGGCAGACATCTTTAATCCCAACAGTAATAGACAGATCTCTTTGAGTTTGAGGCCAGCTAAGGCTACTTTGTCTTAAAAATCCAAAACAAAACAAACAAAAAGCTAGAAAAAAAATCTGCCTTCTTGAGCAACCTGGAGGACCTAATCATGGGCTGAGGCTGTAGGCAGCTGTGTAAGGGACAAGGCCAAGTGCTCCTGTCCCACCTCCACCTGCCTCTGCGGTTCTTGCCTTGTGTTTTGTTTCGTTTTGTTTGAGACAGGGTCTTTCTGTGTAGTCTTGACTGTCTAGCTAGGAACTCACTTTGTAGACCAGGATGGCCACAAACACATAGAGATCTGCCTGCCTTTATCTCCTGAGTGCTGAGATTAAAGGTGCATGCCCTCACTGCCTGGCTCTATTGCTCATTCTTCCTCCTCTTCCTTTTTAAAGATTTATTTATTTAATTTTATGCATGTGAGTACACTGTCCCTATCTTCAGACACACTAGAAGAGGGCACCAGATCCCATTACAGAAAATTGTGAGCCACCATGTGGTTGCTGGGAATTGAGTTCTGGAACTCTGGAGGAGCAGTGTTCTTAACAGCTGAGCCATCTCTCCAGCCCCCTATTGCTCATTCTTTTTTTCTTTTTTCTTTTTTTTTTCAAGATAGGGTTTCTCTGTATATCCCTGGCTGTCCTGGAACTCACTCTGTAGACCAGGCTGGCCTTGAACTCAGAAATCCACCTGCCTCTGCCTCTCAAGTGCTGGGATTAAAGGCATGTGCCACGACTGCCTGGCCCCCCTATTGCTCATTCTTAATGCTAGACATCCTTCACTCAAGTGCATTTCCAACCCACCACTGCAAAGCTTTGACTGAGCGTCAATCCCCAAGGAACATGCCATGTCCACCAGGCAGTTTTCTTTGACCCCTTCCAACTTCCAGTCCTCCCCTCCTCCCTTAGGTACTCATTCTATGCCCATGACACCTAAACTGAGCATCCTTCACTCCTCTACACCTTTGTGGTATCAGTCACAGCCTTGCCTCTACCAGCACATCAGGACACAGGAGTTCCATGTGTCCTCGGGCAGACCAACACTCAGAGCCTCCTTTCTCTATGTAATCGAGCTAACAAGAGCCTCACCTTAAAGCTGACAAACTAAGATTCAAAAGCAGTAAGTGGCCTGCCCCAGGGTCATGGCGCTGGTGTTCAGAGGTTGGTTTGGAAACATATGCAGCCTGGTCTAGATCCCATGAGGATCCAGGACTGAGCTGTCAGATGACGAGCAACGGTCTCTGAAAGACTAGCAAAGGTAAGTCTATTGGGGTTGGCAGCTGGCTTGGGATAGAGGAACCTCTGACAGCTGTTCATGTTTTGATGAAAACATGGTAAGCACCTGGTATGTGTGTGTGGATTTAAACAAGTTGGTCCCAGCCCTTGCTGAGTGCAACAGTTGAGTCCCTGAGAGATCTGTACCTGCCACACCCAGGGTACAGGGCCAGGTGTCCACCCACTCAGGGCCTCTCAGAAAAGCTACTCTGCCCTCCCCTCCTCAAGCCAGCTTCCTAAGGCTGCACCCCCTAGGCTCTGAATCTTCATGGCGGTGCCAGGAGAACAAAGGCATGGAGAAGGGGGTACCCTCCCTAGTCTTGCAGCTGGCCAGCATCATTGAATCCTGCTACTTGAGGACCTAGTGCTATCTTCATTGCCATGGACAGAGCCCAGTGACTGAGCCAGGGATCCTGTCAGTAGACAGAAGTGAGGCCACCAGGGGCTTGACACCCCGGGAGGGGGCACTGATGCTCCGGAAAATGACCTGCCCAGACTACCAGGTGGCAGGGTGGTCCTTACACTTCGAGCCCCTGTCCTGATCACTCTGGTCCCAGTGAAGGCTCCCGTCCCTTCACAGTGCTCACTGCTGGTGAGCTCGTTACTTGCTCCCTGGGAGTTCCTACTCCATGCAAGTGTGACTGGAGCTTAGAAATTGGCTTCCTGACCTCATGGCTCTCCATGGACTTCTGCTGGAGCAGTCTCTGCCTCTATCACATCTGCTCCATTGAGGAGTATTAAACAGGAAATTCAGATAGTCAGAGCACCCAAAGGGGATGCAGGTCACAGGAGCCAATAGGTGATATAGGTGACAGCATCTTCCACAAAGCCTGGGCCAGACCCCGTCCTAAGCAAGCTGCCTCTCTGAGGTGCACTGATGCAGGAATAACTAAGGTGTCTATGGGTGACAGACTGAGCCGACATTGACTAGCAGGACAGAGGAAGAACTGTCTGTGACTCCACCCTACCCAGGGACAGGAGGGTTCACCCTTCTCTCATTTCAGATGTACTAGCATCTCTGCTGGAGTGATACTGACTTAAGTATTCAAGTCCATGGGAAGAACATCACTCTTCTACCTCAGGCCTGGATATCTTTGCTAAGAGTTAATCTTAAAGCAACATGGAGTTTAGTGTGTGGAAAGCTCTTGGTAAAAGCTTGCTGACTTAAAGGACAAATGTGCTAAGGAATTATAAGGATGTTTAGGATGTCCCATGGTCTACAGTCCACAGCAAAGAGGGAACTTACCTACGGCAAAGTAAGTCCAGTGTGGCGGATCTGCTATGTAAAATACTACACAACTCTGAAGAGGGATCAGGGTGAGTAGGAAAGAGGTAACTGTCACAGGACTACTGAAGTGGAAACTTAAGGGCTCTTTGGAGAGTCAGTTGTGTTGGATGGTGTTTTATTGGGGCAAACACGTGAAGGAGTGTTTTCCTGAAGTGGACACAGGTGAAAGACTGAAGCAGACACAGGAGAGAGGATGTTCTGCTAGAGCAAGCACGTGAAAGGATACATGATGGATTCTCTGCTGACAACACACATGTATTGGTCTGCCTTACATTGCTTTGTTGAGCTGCATTTGTAGGGACTCTGTCTTAGTCAGGGTTTCTATTCCTGCACAAACATCATGACCAAGAAGCAAGTTGGGGAGGAAAGGGTTTATTCAGCTTATACTTCCACATGGCTGTTCATCACCAGAGGAAGTCAGGACTGGAACTCAAGCAAGGCAGGAAGCAGGAGCTGATGCAGAGGCCATGGAGAGATGTTCCTTACTGGCTTGCTTCCCCTGGCTTGCTCAGCCTGCTTTCTTATAGAACCCAAGACTTTCAGCCCAGAGATGGCACCACCCACAAGAGGCCCTACCCCCTTGGTCACTAATTGAGAAAATACCCCACAGCTGGATCTCATGGAGGCACTTCCCCAACTGAAGCTCCCTTCTCTGTGATAACTGCAGCCTGTGTCAAGTTGACACACAAAACTAGCCAGTACAGATTCCATAGAGAGAAATGCAGCAAAAAACTTCTGGTGGTGTGCAGCAGTTTCTTGCCACTCCTGCAGACTCAGGCCAATTGGATGAACGTGCTGAGGCAAGGCACATGGAGGACACGTGATGTTGGGAGGGTATAAATAGGACTCCACAGAGTGCCAGATACAGAGCTTGGCTTGCTGGTACAGTTAGCTGTGTAAGCCTATGGGTCTTTCATTTTGCTGATCTTTGCTTTCCTGAGAGAGGCACAGCTGAGAACTTCTCCTGGTGTTCCTGTTGGTCCCTCCTGCGGACTCGAGCCAAGGCTGAGGCCTGGCTGTCTCTGCTAGGTCGTGTCACCACTGCTGCTAACCCGACTCTACCGAACTGGACTGCCGTTGTATCTGTGAAGTGTTTTCGAGTGGATCAAGCTGCCGCTGCCTGCTAACTTGTGAACTGAACTGCTGATTTCCAGACAACACAGATGGGAGTTGCTCCAAAGAACCTTTCTAAACAGGTCCACTTCCCCCCATCCCCGTATCCTTTCTTTCCCACTACTTCTGGTGGGTGGTGGGCTACAAGGGAGGTTAAAGCATTTAAGAACCATTATTAAAAGTAAGGTTTGAAAAAAATTAAAGTTACAGATCACAGTTACAAAGATTCAGAAATTAACGATTGTCCCAACTAAGGCCACTTAAGCTCCTTGTTGGTGGCAGTGATACTGTCTTGGGAAAGTATATGATGAGAACAGTGTCCCCTCCATTCCACATTGCCACTGTTCCCCAGAAACATATCAGGCTGAAGAGTGATGAAGATGATGATAATGGTGGTGGTGATGATGGCTAATATTGTTACTATTATTAGTTGAGACAGGGTCTTGGTCTAGAGTTCACCATGTAGACCAGGCTGGCCTCGAATCCGCCTGCCTCTGCCTCCTGGGTGCTGGGATTAAAGGCGTGCACCACCATACTTAGGAAGAGTACTCTTTAGCCTCAACCAGGGTCATGGCAATCCCTTCTGAACCTGTGGCTTGACAACTACGGGAGAAACAACACTAGCTAGTGCTGGTCCTGAAGGCAAATACTTGCCTGGGCACAGCAGATGCCATGTGTTCTGTAGACCATATCCAGTTGTTACAGACAGGGTCAGACCAGGTAAGCCTGACGTACAGATATGCTATCCAACACACAGGCCACTTGGGCACAGGATCCTCTGCCCGGCCACTGACTGCAGCAGGTGTCACAGATTCCCAACCCACCACCCTCCGGATAGATTTCCAGGGAGGGCTATGCCCAATATCATAGTAGCTCATCGTGGCACCTCAAGGAAACCTCAGGTCATACACCAAAGGGAAGCAAGAAAAAACGCTTAGAAGCTTCAGGACAGGGAGCTAGCACAGGGCACACAGGTCCCAGCATAGCCTGGATACTGGAAATAACCAGAGGGAAAGTCTACCAAGTCCCCAAACCTGACGGCATCTCTATGGTGCAGTCCCCTAGGTTCTAAGTGGAGACACTGAGGCCAACAGGGGGCTTCCTAGGAAGACTGTACCTGAGAGGCAGCACCAGGCCTTGAGCACACGAACCTCCCTGCCACCCCTAGGCGAGTACCCTCTCTCCCTTCCCTAGCCACGCTCCTGTATGTACAGGAGGTCTGGTAGAGCAATGTGGTTTCCCTTCATTCCTCTGTACAGATGTGGAAACCGAGGCAAGCCCAGAGGGATCAGGTGGGAGTCCAGCATCCTACCTATATTTACTTAGCACCTCCTATGCAGGGTCCCCCAAAGCTAACTAAACCACGCCCTTAATCATAGGCCAGGAAAGCCAGCTTGTAAACCAGCAGAGCAGTACGGTGAGGGGCCATTCAGCTGAGGCTGAGAACCCAGCCCGCCCGAGGCGGTGTGCCCCACACTGGGCCAATTGTGTCCATGGGGCCCTGTCCAAGCTGCCTGGGCTCGTGGCTGGCTGCCTGGATGGCTCCTAGACAGAATCTTGTTTTCTCCAGTTTTCCTCCCTGACCAGGAGGCTGAGCTGCTCCAGTGAGCATTTACCCAATGCAACTTTGACCCTCAAAGCCCTGACTACCATCTCATTGTGCCTAGGAAGCCAAAGGCCAGCCCAAAGGAGCTTGCCCTGGGACCTCCCATACCCACTGCCTGCTGGGAATGCATGACAGCAGAGGACTGACTCAGTGATCCTCAGAAGGCTGCAGGAGAAATGGAAGGTTGGGAAAGGGTTTGAGGCAAAAAGGTTGCAAAAGGCTTGAAATTCAAGGTTAAGATTATCCTCGAGTTTGGAAGGCCCCGGTGATTGGCTTCCTCTTACCACCACCACCTGCTCCCCTCCATGGGTGTCACAAGGAAAGGCCCTCTTTAACCTTCAGTTTGGTGTATCAGGGATCAGCTTTGCCGTGATTTGAGGATGAACAGGGCTTGTTGGGTGGCTGGATGACAAAGAATGCTGTGGGGGTGATCTCTGGAAAGCAGGCTCAGGTGCATCTCCGTTCTAGCCCTTCCTGGGTAAGGAATGGTCACACCATCTATCGGCCTCTCTGGGCCTGCTCTGTGTCAGGTCCTCAGCACATTCGCCTGAGACTTTCTGCTGTGGGTTAGCATCCCATGGGGCTCCTTTCTGTTCCCTGCCCACCTGGCTTCCTGACTCATTTAATCTGCTTATTCTCCCAGAGAAATGAGTTTGTCTCAGGTGTAGTCACTGGTGGGGAGGAGAGGGGAAGGGAAGCATGCACCTGTGGTTATGTTAAATTGTCCCTAAACAACAGGAGAGTTTAATTGCCTCCAGGGACTCTTGGGAAGGGCTGTCAGCCCAAGATCAGAGGTGAGAGAGAAAGGCTGGCTTAGGTGTTCAGTGGAAGCCCTGTGGAGCTCACACCAAAATTCATGCCAATATCAAAGCAGGAGGTAGCTGATGCAGGGTGAAAGAAACTATAGCACCAGGCTCCTGCAGAGATAGAAGAGCCCAGGGTCTGGAACCAATTACAGAGGTAGCAACTAAAAACAAAAGATAAAAAAACAAAAAACAA
>JADRCD010233404.1:0-22500 GCA_019843815.1 Montemys delectorum | reverse complement strand
TCTGTCCCCCCGTCCCCACCTACCCTGCCCCTCAGAGCATAAGAGATAATTTATTCTAGAACCAAATTTGAGTAATTATAGCCTCGGAACATGCAGAGTCTTTCTCAAAGGCCAGAGAAACAAGATATCACATCCACAACTCCACACTGATTAAAAGATTAGAACTGTGTCACTCTTGAGCTAAGGAACTTGACATGATAAACTTTATTACATCATATGAGATCATATTCTTTGGGTCTTTGACAATGGTGGATGACCCTAATATTCAAAGCCACTAACATTCACATACCCCAAGCAACTGAACATTTCTGTCACTTTTTATATTTATTAAGTACTTTTATAATTAGATTTAAAGAACATTGTTCACAATATATAATAAATTACTTAGTATGTATTTTTGTGATAAAATAATACCAAACTTGTTTTAATGAAGTTACAAATGAAGATGATAATATGTGCTTTCAATTCATCATGTTGATATGACTGCTTATCCTAAACTCCTACCTTCGCAAACTAGCTTTCATATTAACAAGTTTCAAGTATATATATGTATATATAGAGAAAGATAGATAGAGAAAGGAGGGGGGTATTTATCTTATATATATACACACACACACACACACACACACACACACATATATATATATATTGAGTATAATTCGAATTTGGATAACAAATCTAATTTTTAAATTAAACTTTAAATCCCTTTACTCTAGCTGTAGATACATAAATATTTGGGTTAATTCTTCATATTAAAATTATACAAAAGACAACAGTTTCTAAAACAACATTTATAGTTTATACATTAAGGACTGATGTTTCTTGATTACATTAATATATATAAATTGTCCTAGAGTATAATTAGCTGAGATTTAGAAATGAATTAAGTGTTTCATTTTTTTGCTAATAAAAATAAAGGTCATTCCTATGGTGACTCCTCCCAGAGTCCAATTTCTAACCATCTGAATATAAGTAAGATAATTAATAGAGCATTAAAACTGTAATATGGAGGAACATAGAGCCAATGCAATTCGTTAAAAATATCTACATTTGCTTATGTAAAATATATGTTTCTGTTATCTGTTATCTTCTATCTGTGAGACCAAACTGTATCCTTGATTATTTGAGTTTTAGGTAAAGTAATTCTATTATATGTCACATGCACCTTATCTGGGGGCTTGAGTTACCCTTCTTGCCCACCTCTATGTCAGAATCGGCATCCTTTGGATAACAAATAAAACATTTGAAATCTGTTAATTAAGCAGATGACCAGCTTCAATAGCTACGAATATCATCACACAGCATCTCAAGCCAACAGAACAGCTTCTTCTTCCATCCTGCCGTGTGTGCCTCTCTGATATACTCACCCATAGATTTTAAACATGTTTTGACTTATGACGTTGGTATGGAAAAATATAAAAATTCATGAAACTACCCCCATGTTGGAATAAAATGAGTATTTCCAAGCACATAGAAAGCAAGGAATGTATAAAAACCATATATATGTTTATCATCTGACTAAAAGCTGGTTTACATGGGCTTTGTCACATGTCAAGCCTTTTACCAATAGATAAAGTAGATGTAGTGTTTGGTCCAATTTATAGTCTTTCTATGTTGAAAGAGTAACTGACTGGTATTTTTGTACAAACCTCCTAGCTCCAGCAACTATAGCATGCATACCACACTTGCAGTGAAATCCTAGTGTACATTTTCCCCGTCTCTGTGTGTGTACATGCAGGTACGTGTGAGATGCTTGTGTGTACACTTGGAGGCCAGAGGCACACTTTGAATATTGTTCCTCAGGAATTATTACTATCATTATTACTGAAACAGATCTCTCACTGGGACCTTGGGCACACTGAGTGGGCCATGCTGGACAACCAATTAGGCCCAAGGATCTTCTTGTTTCTACATCCTTAGCACAAGGATTGTAAGTGCTGTCATGCACTGCTTTTTACAGGGGTGATTGTTGGGATTTGAACTCAGGTCCTCATGCTTGCATGGCAAGTACTTTACAAACTGAGCCATCTCCTGAGCCTTTAGTGTACTGTTTAAGAGTAAAGTTTACAGATAACAAAATATACAAACCTTGAGGGAACTGGACAGCTATTGTTCTGTTTCATATCATAGTTCAGCTGTGCTTCCTCAGAGAAACCTCGCTTGCCTTCTCTGATTCTATCAAACAAACTCTCCACTACCTCATTAATCTTATTTTGATATCATTTATCTGAGGACAAATACATTTACCTGTATAACTGTAAGTCTCAAGAATATCAGCCATCTCATCAAGGGTAGGAAATACTCCCCAGCATGCCAGTCAACGTTTGCTAAGGTGAGATACTTAGTAAATGATTGTTTGGTGAATAAACGAATATTATTCAATGAAAGTAAGCCTTTCATATTTAGCTCACCTATAAACTTACTACTTTGTACTAAACTCAGTTCTAGAGGTGAGTAAGTGAGATAAAAATTGATGTGTCCTCAGGAGGGGAAGGAACAACTCATAAAATACAAGGTTGTGATCACCACTCTGTAAGGAAGAAGAGAACCTGGACAACATGGTAGCAAAGACAGTGTTATTTTAATCACCTAGAGGTCCTCAACAGCCCTGGTGATGAATGGTTTAGAGCAGAATGAAAGAGAGAATGAGTTATGGGAGTGTCCCACCCCAAGGGCTGAGCATCTGAGATGGAATAACAGAAGGACAAAAGCTAGGAGGCAGAGCCTTGCCTTATGCCCTGCAGGAACTAATGAATGCCCATGATGGCTCAGTGGGCGTACTCTCAGTGAGATCAAGTGAGGCCAAAGATGCCAGGGGCAACATCTCCTAGGTGCTAGGAACAAGAACTCAGCAAGCATTCAAGGCTGTGGTCGAGTCGCAGGACTTGAGTCCAGCCACAGCACCAAAGGACAGTGAGCAGAAGGGTGGCCCCTCTCATTGATTCTGAAGTAAAGATTCTGGACCATGTTTAGAGAACACTGCCAGTTCAACTCCTAATCAAAAGTGGGATTTGTAAAGTTTGGAATTTGACTTTTGTTTACTTATTTAGCACTCCTCAGGAAAGTACCCAGGGCCTTGCATATGCCAGGAAAATGTGCTGCCACTAGACCATTACCCACCCCACGCCATGCCATCCTCTGCATTTTGCGAGTTTAGGAATATTTAAGGAAAGATGAGTGCCTGATGCACAAGACTAGGGTTCTCAGGTCCACAGAGGCCACTGGTGTGGAACTCTGAAGGATCTCGTGGGAGAGTATGCTGAATACCCAGAAGGTCACAGCTGTGTCTCCCCAATGCTCACTCCGCAAGAATATGGATTGTGACAAAGTTCTGAGAATGCCAACTGTCCATAAAATGTTTTCTGTATGTATAACACTTTTTCCTGTTCTTGTTTAACAGTCTTCTATTTAAGGACACATGATAAGAAGCAGATATGGAATAATGGTTAATAACCAGGAGATACATGGTTTAGCTCATCATTGACACAAGGTGTATGAACCTGGGCAAATTATTCAACCCACGGGCTATAGCTTTTAAATTCAGAACATGGGAAGTTCAAATCTGAACACACTATAACATTTGTTCTAGTCTTAGTCCACGGTAGCCTTAAGTTCTTCCGGTGGTAGCTTGAGATCCTAAGTTTTAAGCTAAAAAGGAATGGAAAGTATGTGGAGTGTGTGTATGTGTGGTGTGTATGCATGCATGAGTATATATGTGGTGTATATGAATGTTTGTGTGTATGCATGTGTGTATACATGTGTGGCTGTATGGGTATGTATATGTGAATGTAGAGTGGCATGTGTATGCATGTGTGAGTCTATATGTGGTAGGTGTGTACACATGTGTGTGTATACATGTATGACTGTGTGTATGAGTATGCATATATGTGTGGTATGTGTGTATATGCATGTGTGACTGACGCTGTGTGTGTGTGTATGTGTGTGTGTGTGTATGTGTGTGTGTGTATGTGTGTGTGTGTGTGTGTATGTGTGTGTGTGTGTGTGTGTGTGTGTGTGTGTGTGGTGATGGTGGTGGTTATTCACTCCAAAGAAAAAGTGAGCAAAACAACTCTGAGCCCAAGAACACTTGTGCAGCTGAAGGCCAACACTTTGGTAGAAAGGATAGCTAATTATAAGACAGATGTCTTTCTTCCTGGGTGCTTGCACCCAAACAACCAAATCCAAAAATTTGTTATTTTATATTTTTCAAAAGGATGCTTCTAAAAGGAGGCAAAGAAACTCCCAGTACTCCACTTTATAACTGGCCTAACCAAAAAAAACAAAAAAAACCAAAAAAACAAAACAAAAAAAAAAACAAAAACAAAAAAAAACGCATTAGTGTCCCCTTATCTAAATGCTGAGCTTCCAGCTCTGCCACCACAAATGCTAGTCCATACTTGATTTCTTTCTCAAACACTTCTGTGCCATGATGGCTTTGTGCACCAAGGCCCATCTGCCCAGCATGTTCTGTTTTTTCCATATACAGAGCTTTAATTAGCTCCTGATTCTCCTAAGGGATTTGGCTGGGTCACCACTCCCTCTAAGATGGCATTTAAAAGGCATGGGCCCTTAAGCCATCTGTCTAAGTTTAAATACTGGTTTAGTCACTTACTTGCTATGAGTCCTTAGGGAAGCTCCTGATCTATGGGAATATTTGGGACTCTTCCCTCTTTTATAAATAGAAATGATAAAAATATCTCTTGTGTAGCGGTGTCGGATGTAGCAAGTACAGAAAGCAAGGCTTGCAGGTAGTAAGCAGGCAATAAAAACACTAGCTATAATTACAGTAAGAACAGTAGTTAGCATTTCATGAGCTTCCCTTCCAAACTATGAGTTAGGAGCACATGATTCCTAGGTGAATATATGACACATGTCACATGCTAAGTCAGTCCATTATGTGTGTGTTTACCTAGACAGTAAATCCCTCAAAGGAAGGTCAATCTCATATACTTTCAGTGCCGAATACAAGCAAATCACTGATAAATTTCATTCTTACGAGGGCAAAAAGCCTCATCAAGAAAATAAAGTTATTTAGAACATAGAAATATTGGATAAAAACAACAAAGAAAAATTATTTCTCAGCTATAGAAGTTAAAAATTGTTTTTGAAGGATGGAGATTATTTCTACATATAGTCAAAACTCAAAAAAAAAAAAAAAGTCCTGAAGGAAGGAGACAGAAAGGTGAACAATGGGAGCTGAGGTTAAAAAGTGGGGCACATGGACAGCACCTAATATATAGTGTGCAGGAGCTGTGATTTCAAGAGTTTCCTGCTCCATGTGCATGAGCAACAGAGGGGTTTGAAGCATGCTGGCTAATGATGAGGATGCTGCATAAGGCAAACACTGAGGAATGGATGGTCATCCTTTCCAGCCATGCTTCCCTCAGGGCCCTGACACACACTGCAACATGTAATCCTATTTATCTTGTTCACATTTAACACAGAGCAGAGGGCCCCGATATAGAACACTGATTCAGAATGGTGATTGTTCTGGTGAGACTAAATTGGCTTAAAAACACCCAGGTGAGGTGAACATAACTAATCTGTGCTTTCAAAGTACAGGGGGTATTCTCTTTTTAAAAGGTGTTCTGTATTCTTAAGGCAGAAGACAAAATGCATTAATCATGTTCTATTGCTCCACACACAGGGCTTGGATGTTGAAAGAGCTTCTGAACAGTTAATCCTCCATATGGATGACTTTCCTGTGACAAGCAGATCAGATCTAAATAGAAATCAGGGAAGGTATTTTACTTTTATCATTGTAGCTTTGAGAATTAATTCACAAGTAACTGAGATAAACTGTCTACATTTTAATGTTTGATTTCATAATTAATCCTTTTTAGGAACACTAAGAAATCCTACATTGGGCTTTGGTGACTGGTCAAAGCAGACAGAAGTGGAGATGATCAAGTATATTCTTAAACCACCCAAACCCAACTTAGGCCCTCTCATGGAACCTTCACTAATAGAACATACTTGGTTCCGAGGACTGCCAAGTGGCGACGATCGTGATGGTTTATGGCAGACGTCTCTCCTCAACAGCTACCACGAAAAGGAAACACCAGCATGTTTCCCATGGGCCAGCAGGCAGGGCTTGAACTCACCCTGTGTCACATTTTAAACCATTGGCTGAGAGTGGTGCACCGTGAAAGCCAGTGGGCACAAACCAGATTTCAGGGTTATTGGGTGAATGAATTCTTCTGATGTTTGCCAGTACCTGAACACAAAATTGCTAACATTTCACTTTCTTCTTTCCAAATGAAAGGCATACATTCATTCAACAGGACAACAATGGAGTGCCATGCCATGGTGGCTGGGATGAATAGAAGTCATCTTTCCAAAACATCTGAAACTCTGAACTTAAGGTCCCTCTCCAACTTCATTTTAACATTTCCAATTACAACGGACAAGTTCAATAGTCTTTACTCAACATATTAAACATGAAAAGTGGCCTGAGCCACATGATATGCAAAGGTATAGAATGAGAAGTATAAAAACATGTAATACATAGGAAGTAGAGAGAACTGAATAGATACTACATAGACTATGGCTAGGATATCACTTTTATTAAATACCTACTGTGTGCAATCAAATCTACTAGCATCCCTACACTACACTTTATTTAATACAAGAGTATTCAAACTCTTAACAAAAAGAATCTGGATCATGGTGAGATAGAAATTGTGCACACACACACACACACACACACACTATTTTACAATTTCTCATTTCCTTTCTTTGAATTCTCATTAATTTGAAAGTATAAGGAATGGCTGCTATTACACACACTATACATTGTGTAAAATATACTTGAAATATTTATTCCATGGGGCTCTGTAGACAGGAAATCTAAGATCAAGGAACTAACAACATAAACCTTGTAAAATTCCCCAGTTACTATCTCCTAATACCATTCTAAACGAGAGGCTTATTTTGACATATAATTCTGGAGGGACACACACAGAGCATATATAAAAGAGAGTACCTTTGTAATTTTATTCTTTGAATTGATAGTGTTAATATGTAATAACTTAACTACTGAATAAATATGTTCTAAATTTGATGGCACAGTTGTTCTTAGGCATCTCTAATAAGTACATACATTGTTCACTTTTTATAGCTTTCCTGCCATCCTAAAGCCTACACTCCCAAGTATTAGCTAGGGCTGAAGGCGAGAGATTTGTTACCACTTGTAACCGAGAGCAGACACAAGTTATATCTAAACTGTACGTTTCGCCATCCATTAAAAGTATTCCTTTTAATGTATATACTTTCACTCTCTTAAAGGGATTCAAGGCTCTAAAGGATGTATTGGAGATATAAATAAGGTACCTACTGATGGGTAAACACACACACACACACACACACACACACACACATACATATGTATTACTATATCATTTGAAGAAGTTAGTTCACATTTCTACATCACAGAAGGTCCACTTGTGAGAAAAGCAAAAACAAAAGCAGGAAAATGTGGAATGACGGTTTGCTTCCACAGCCTATAGTATGACAATCTGCTTTTCTTTAATTTTCCACATATCAGAATAATTACTATCCAGATCCAATGAGTGTTAAATTCCTTACATTTTAATCATTTAATGAACAAGTCAGAGAAGGAAAGGGCCAAAACAAATAACTACCTAAACCCTTAAAAATAACTTAAACCTATTAAGTATCTACTTGGTCTTGGAGGTATATGGCTGAAAAGCTTCCAATAATAAGCCTGGAAGATATTCATCTTGCAAATTCTGGTTCTAGAATTCAAATTCATTTCTTGCACACTTTAATTAATTCCTACTGCCAGGACATCCTTCTTGGGAATTGCATCTTCAAAGCACAATGCTTTTAAAAGATAGTAACTTCTATGTTTTTTTTCAAAAAAAAATAATGATCCATTCCCACACAGTGATATCACATTATTCTAAAACAATGTTTTTGAATAATGAAAGACTATGTCACATTTGCGTTTTGTATTTAGAAAGCTGCTCCTAGGATCAGGAGGTGGCTGAGTGAGTAGAACATCAATTGTGCATACATGAGCAGATTCCAGTACCTAAGCTAAAAGCTGGGCATGGTAGTGTACTGGTAACCCCAGGGCTGGATGAAGGTGAACACAAGCAGATGCAGAGGCCTGGGGCCAGCCACTCTACCCAAAATGAGTCCCTCACCCAGTGAGGGGCCATGTCACGAGGAGTGGAGAAGAAATTAAAGACATCCTAAGGTCAGTCTCTAGTCATGCTACATTCCTTCAATGTCGCCCCCATCAAAACTGTTCAGAAATGAATTCTTGAGTCTATAGCAATTTATGTAGGAAACCATCCTATAGAGATTCAGTTTGACTTTCTGCTTATGCAATCATGATTATTCGAGTCTGAAGTTAACTATACTTGTATCTTCTGAGTTTCTGGGAAAAATGCCTTCCTCTGTCAGTTTCCTTTTCTTTGTCATTATTGGGGGGTAGAATGTATAGCTTGTTCTATGTCAACTTGACTCAAGCTAGTCATCAGAGAGGAAGGAACCGCTGTTGAGGAAGTGCCTCCATGAGATCCAGCTGTAAGGCATTTTCTCCATTAGTGATCAGTGGAGGAGGGCCTAGCCCATTGTGGGTAGTGCCATCCCTAGGCTGGCAGTCATGGGTTTTATGAGAAAGCAGGTTGAACAAGCCATGAGGAGCAAACCAGTAAGCAGCATCCTCCATGGCCTCTGCATCAGCTCCTGCCTAAAGGTTCCTGCCCTGCTTGACTTCCTGTCCTGACTTCCTTTACTGATGAATAGGAATGTGAAAATGTAAGTTGAATAAAAGGTTTCCTCCTGAACTTGCTTCTTGGTCATGGTCTTTTATCCCAGCAACAGAAACCCTACCTAAGACAAGGGGGTAAGTATGAATTTTTATCTAGCATTCAATAAATGTAATAATTGTAACAGGTGATAATATATTCATATCTTGCTAAAAGATGATAAAGGATCTTGCTTGAAAATGTCTCCATGTCCCTGCCTTGATGATAGTGGAATGAACCTCTGAACCTATAAGCCAGCCCCAATTAAATGTTTTACAAGACTTGCATTGGTTGTGGGGGTCTGTTCACAGCAGTAAAACCCTAACTAAGACAGCTTCTCTTAAGGAAGAAATACAGTGATAAAAATACCCTTAATGATATTCTGTTATATTCACAGATCAGCATCTTATTCAGCCATCATCAGAGAGGCTCTTCCTGCAGAAGAGGAGGCAGAAAGATTATAACAGCTAAGATGGGATGGAGGATGCCAAGAAAACAAGTCCCTCTAAATCAACAGGAGCAAAAGCTCACATGAACTCACAGAGACTGAAGCAGCATGCATAGGGCCTACACAAGTACGCATCAGGTCCTCAATGTATATATTATGGATTCCACTTTTGTGTTTTTATGGATTTCTGAGTTTGTGAACATGTAGGTGTTTGACTCTTATGCCTTCTTTTGAGCTATTTTCCTTCTGTTGGTTTGTCTTGTCCAATTTCAATGTTATACTTTTTGAAAGAAAGAATGAATTTTGTTGAATGAATGAATGAATGAATGAAGAAATGAATCAATGAATACTTAGCTACTAGGGTAAAGGTTTGTCATTTATACCTGCTAGGAGAAAGTAAGTCAGTTTTCTCCAATGGAATGACACTGGATATATCAGCCACTCCAGGACAAGCCTCATATTCAGGAGGAGTTGACTAACATGTAATGGACTCCCCAGTTTGTGTGTGGATGTGTGCTTTATTTGGTTATTTCTGTTTTCTCCCTGTCTTGGCTGTGGTCGTGTTTTGGTTTCTTGGTTTGGGGAGGTTTTTGTTGTTGTATTGGGAGGGGTTTTGTTTGTTTTTTTGAGAAAGAACTTAAAGTGGGGTGGATAGGGAGGGGAGGGGCTCTGGAGGAACTTGGAGGAGGGTAAGAATATGATTGAAATATATTTAAATTGAAAAAACTGTTTCAAAGAATTAAAAAAAAAAAAACCCTAAAGGCTTTAAGTATTTTCCTACCAGCATTTCTTAGCATATAAGTATCAAATTAGCTATTTGGGGGTTGCAATATGTTAGAATGTTTGACTTTTAATAATTGCCATTTGAGGTGCTGCCTTGAGTCTCATATAATTTAAAAAAGAAAAGAAAAGAAGAGGAATTATAAAACACAGGAAACCACAAGAAAAACACAGGATTAGGTGCAACTGACCTTGATGAACTATTGAGAGGGCACCCACCCGCCCGAGAGAAGCTTTCACATCTTGCTATCATGAGAATCTGTCAGTCCGGAGCCCTCCCAGGTAGTTCCCTTACATCACTCCTCCTGGCGCTGACAAAGTCTGACGGACTTCATGGGCACTGTCCCAAGCTGTCTTGCAGTAGTGGCCCTAAGCAGAGACAATGTTTAAACTCCATTGTTTTGCACGTAGTAGCTTGTTGCTACATATGGAATAGAGACAGGGATGGAAACCAATGAATAATGTCATGGGAGAGCCACACAGCTGTGAAATCAGGGAGGGAGAGTACAGTTTATGTAGTCTTAGTCAACTGCCTCAAACAAATTAACCTTTTACTCCAGGAAAGAATGGACAAAATCAACACATTGGCCCATTATGCAGAATTCCTTTAAAAACGTATTAACTGCTTATGTGGCTTCTAAAGATGCTGATTTTATATATTGTCCAAATTGTTAAAAATCAGAGGACTGGTCAAACTGGCTCTTCATGTTCAGTATAACAAATGTTAATTTTAATTTCAGTAAGAGTCTAAAGATTAAGCTCCCACAGTTCATGAAAGACTTTAAAAAGTGGAGTATGACAAAGAATGTTGGTGGCAGTTTTGTGTCAGGTCAACAGGCCTAGGAGAGGAACCATGATGGGCTCAGCAGAGGTGGAATGAAACTCACAGAGCAGCAATGAAGAATGAAGACAACGAAGGAAGGAAGGCTGATGACAGGCTCCACAGGATAAAAATCAGAAACCATAAAAGAGGAAAGAAACTGGCCCAGTGCAGTCACTGAAAGCCATTGTGGTGTTTTACCACCTTCTGGGGAGCCAAACCTAAGGCTGGGGTGTGCAGAACTAAGTAAGGCTACTGGGATTTCTGTGAAAAAGGCTAAGTCCCAATTAATACTGGGATTTTGGAGGTAAGATTTAGAGAACGCCACGGCACTGAATCTAGCAAAGCCAAGAGTTGAATGGAAATGTTCAGGTTAATAAGCCAATAAGCCAACCTTTTCCCATCCATATACTGCTCTTGTGTCTGGTGACAGATATTTTAAAAATTAGAAAACTATTTTTCCCACCTATGATCTCATTGGATCTTCTCAGCCTATGAAACATCTGGACAAGTATTAGATTCATTTCACAATAGCAGAAATTGGATTGAGATTGGGTAGGTGAGCTGCTGTGTGCAGAGCTACAATTTCTAATCAAGTCTCTAACTCCAATGTGCCAAATCCCAGGCATTCTCTGAATATCTGGGCCCCACTTGACTTTGCCCCTGAGCTCCTTACACACCCAGAACGAGCAGGAAAAACTAATTCTCAAATAGGAACATTGAGGTATCACAGGATAAAATATGTTCTGAGTCAGAGTGAGGATATATGCTCTGAACAGAAGAGAGTACTTCAGAGAGTGCACATAGCAGTCAGTGAGTCTATCTGCTTGACACATCATCTTGCTTGTGTCTGGTAGCAAGAAAGCTGCTCCGGGAAGCTCCATTAGCCTTCACAATGGACACATGTACAAGGGAGAGCTACTAGAAAAAAACATTGAAATGCCCCAGAAAAACACTCACAGAAAGCCAGTTAAGCAAAATAACTAAGAACACCCAGGAGGATAATGACGAAAGGGCTACTTTAATAGTTGGCTTTTACTGTTTGATGTTCAAATATAATGCAGTTGGGGGGGCAATGATAGGTTGAAATATTCCATGAATGTTAACTAATGAACATGGGGCCATCTAGGGTATTTATATTAATGATGCTAATAGTGACAATTTATACTGTCTCCAGCCTTTCATCTGAGATCAAAGTTTATTAAAAGCCGAAGACAAACTTTCTAAACACTTGTGAAAGTGGTATTAGGAGTTATGTAGATGCATGAAATAAAAAAAGATCAACTGAGGTGTTTAATACAACAGAACAAGCTCAAGACAGAACTGGGACTGAAGCCCGGGGGTATTTCAACATTTACAAGCAAGAAGCAAACGTAGATCAAAGCTGCTTTGTGGAACTCTGTTTACCAATAAGTTTAGGGTACATTCTGAATATGGTCTATGGACAGAACCCGCCCCCATTGCTCTCTAGTCTTTCCAATAGCCCTGAAGAAACTAGTGACCAATGTTCTTTCTTTCATTTTGCATGACTCATAGGACAACCTAAAGAGTTCCATCCCCTGTATTTATCTATCCTTGCCAGTCACAGCAGAGAATACAGAATGGAAAGTATATTGTCACTACTCAGGACACAATTCCAGGTTTTGCTTCACTCAAGAAGTCATGAGGTTTCTGGCCTACAAACTACCTCAGTACAAACCAAGGATGTATCAGAAGGACATTTAAGACTCAATCAAATTTGAACATTTTCAAAAGTGTGAGGTCCCTGACCAAGAAGCTAGTCAGCTGTTGTTGCTTCAAATGACCTATGTAGCAGGTGTAACATAGGAAGGACTTGGAAAGAATCCAATACACATTATTTGCTGATTAAACCAACAGATACTAACAGCATGGACATTCAGGGAATTCTCCTGAGTTCTGCTAGACTGCACTAGGCCAATAGGAGGAAGGCGCTTCTATAATGTTCCTGACTCTACCCCAATCATTACAAAAACAAAAAACAAAAACAAACAAGTACACATGAAATGCAGAGAACATTAACTTCCAGGGTCATATATATACCTGGGTGTCATAACAGTATGACCAGAACCTAGACATTCTCACAATTAATCAGGTATTATTTTTACAAACATGTACCCATTACCAAAAAATAATATAATTTATTTAAATGCATATATTCTGTGAAAATGCCCCAAATCAGTTTTTAAAAACCTACTTTAAAAAAGTATATAAGACATTCTACTCCTACATATGGCATATTGAAAGTGTAACGGCATATTTTCTGGCTGATTTAAGATCTAAAGTAAACAACTCACATCTCTTACATTGCAAGTTTACCGAGATATGCTCTTTTAACGACAAGAAGGCATTTCTTATGTACATTACGTTTTTCAGAAAGATATTTGTACTTTGCTTTATAAAATCTATTTCTGCTATTTTCACAATAGGAAGAAAGAGTGTTTTATCCAGAGGATGCAGTTCATTGCCGATAGTGTGCAGCCCTGGACTAGAAAACACAAGCAAGGCATTTTCACAAGCAGCATGATTGCGCGTCAACATCAGATGGGAAGCTGCAGCCTGGCCTGCAAGCGCGGTGCCGTTCCCTACACTACGACCTTCCTCTGCTAGAGAAGCCTCGCTCGCTCTTTATGTAGTAGCTCAATGACACATTCCCTAACTCTATGCTTTTATGAAAAACCTGACAAGGCTGTAAGGAACTTTTTTTTTCCCAAGCTGGAAGAAACGATATATTTTTGATTTGACCGTCACCTTTTGCCATCAGTTGTGCCATCAGTTGTGACTATAAACGGGGCTGCTTGCTTCAGCAATATTGTTGTACTTGACCATGAGTGGTCTTCTGGAGGCTTAACCCTTTGAAGTTGACCCCATTATTGAGAAAGACAAATACTTTAAAACTAATAGGTCGAGAGCCTGGCTTCTGTGTTTGGGGAGAAGGTGGATGAAGGAGAATGTCTAGATTGTTTCACTCCAGGTCCCTCATGAGAGATTCATGAGATATTTCCGTCTGCCCTCAATGCGAATGCACAGAAGGTGGACCAGTGCTGGAGCAGTGGGAACCTTGGCAGGGCAGGCTGGGACAGGATTTGTGCAAAACCTTTTTCCGGTTTCAGTTTGAATGGGTTCCCAGGAAGTGTCAAGTCCAAACAAATCCAAAATTTTACAATGTAGCTCAGCCAAGACTGCTGAGATTCACCTGATTCTGGGTCAAAAGCGTACAGAACACGCTGCGTTTTATCTGGGAAGAAGCCAATTGGACTGAACCTCTCAGGCAACTTCAATGAGAAGCTCATAGTCCTGGCAAAACCAAAAATGAACATGGCTTCATCTTTGGGTTTGAAACAGCAATTTTGGCCTTTGTAAAGAGATAAAGGCAACTTTCTCTTAGATGCAAGGTCCATGCAAATCCTGAAGGGAGGCAATGAAGTGAGGAACAACCAGTTATCTGGCCTGATTCAGATTCCCAACTCAGGTCAGTGTTTGCTGGGCACAGCAGGGGCACTGAGTAAGAACATTAACTCATTGGTGACCATGCATTCCCAAGTGTCCAGGGCACAATTCATTTTGTTAACAAAGAATGCCTGCTCTTCAACTGCTGAGCCTGTGGAGTTCTGTGCAAATGTCATCAATGATGAATAATTACTTTATGATTTGGGGTAGCAAAGAAAGAAAACTGTATCAACTGGCAACCCAGTACATATAGGGAAGAATACACATATGTGACAGTACGTTACAATTTCCAAAAGGACATAAAACACACACTTGTGAATTTGGTGTAAACATGGACTGGACACCAATATGCAAGGTCACTAGTATATGTGTAGTTCAATTATGTACCACTATGACAGCAGTAAGGTATTTACAGAACTGCTTAAGAGTCTACAAGTGTTTTAGAAATAATATTTCTCAAAAATGCCAATGGGGTTTATGTTTTTGAATAACTTCAGATTAAAGCTCATAACTATATACCCAAAACCAAGGTAGATTAGATGGTTTTAAGTGTTCAAGAAACAGACTGACTGCTAACCCACTGCAAACTCGTAATTGCCCATCTACTTTCAGTCAATGGTTTTTCAAGAAAATTAATTGCTTTCTAAGGCAATTATTTAAACTATTTAGGTCCCCAACACATAAGCATACACAGAGGTTTTTAGCATTATTTAGATAAGTCCAGGCAATTGCAAAGAGTCGTGTTTCCACAATAATAGAATTTCTTCTCAGTATCAGTATCTGTGTACATGTTACTGTGTGTGAACACACTGTGCACATTTGTGTGTGTGTTTATATGTGTGTGTGTGTGTGTGTGTGTGTGTGTGTGACACACATGTGAAGCCACAGGGCAACAACTGCTATCTTCAAATTACTCTCAACTTTATTTTCTAAAATGTTTTCTCATGGAACCTGGAACTAAAAGCTAGACATCCTGGATAGAAATCCCCAGGAATCTTCCCATTTTCCATCTCCCTTCCTATGATCAGCTATTGACACAGGTATGGGAGATCACAACTCGGGTTCTTATGCATATGCATCAAACCTTTTACCAGCTGACACACTGAGTAATGTTCACTTTTATACTTGCTTAAAAATGAGAATTACTTTTTTTAAAAAAAGCGATTTTGGGGAGTGACAACAAAAACTCTGCATGATAACTTAAACACTGGAGACGGTGTGTGAAGGTAGATAGATCTATTCCTAGGAGTCAGAAGTTATTAAAGAAATCTCCTTTCCAGTTGTTGGCCTTGAAGCCCCAAAACAATGCCGGCAAGTTTGCTGCAGCTGACTGCCTACGAGAACTAGGCAAGGCTCTTTGCCAAAGACACCACATCTTGATATCAGGACACAGAGAAATGGATCTGGAATTAATATGGAAGCTTCCTCCCTAGGAGGCAGCCCCACAGTGCTCCATATAGAGCTATTTAGACTTCTGAGGGTACACTGAGTCTTGCTCAGCTGAGTGACCTGTGTGCAAAAATACCAAATGGATGCAGATGATATTCTTAGGGGTACAAGACGGCACTGACTGCTATGAGGGTAACCAACTGCTTTCTCACTAGATTTGATGACTTCTTCACAGGGGCATTGAACTAGAAATCCCATCAAACACTCATGGGGAGGTCATAAGCCCTACTATGCAAACTGCTGCTGCTGTTTTCCATATGAACACGATATGGCTGCCATACTGTCTTCTGATAACTGTGTTCACAAACTCTGATAAGAAGCTTCCTGTGGCAGTGACCAGCAGAGACTACAGAAAGATATAACTAATAGATGACTACTGAATGTGCAGTCATACATGGGGTGTCAATATCCTTCTCTCCAGGGCTCAGGGAACACTGTGAAAGAGAGGGCAGAAAGAATGCAAGAGGTGAAAGAAGAAGAGATTGGAGGTGTGGAATGCTGTCTTCCAGGAATGACATGAAGTCACAGCAGCTGTGATTAACCGGACAAGGTCTGGACAAGATTGGACCCATCAACAGCTTATCATGAAGTAGGGAGCTTCTCATGAAGCTTAACTCTTTCTCAGAGATTTGTAAATTGTTTACAGTTGATGTAGCTCATCAAGGAGCTCAGGTTCCTGAAAATACCAGTGTAAGGAAACTCATTTGGATACCAAGGAAACATATGAAAACCCACAAATAGCAATGTGCAGAGAGTGAGAGACCTTGGAACACCCAATCCTAAATGAGGTGTCTCCACCAGATCCCTCCCCTTGGCGCTCAGGGATCCACGTGGAAGAGGAAGATTGTAAGAGGCAGAGAGGATGGAGGACACTAAGGAACAATGCCTTCTGGACACAAGACTGAGACACATAGTAACTCTGCAATGGTGGCTGCACGCACTGAGACGATATGTACAACTTATAATAATCACTTGCAAGGGAAGAATTAGTTTTTTTCCCATGGAGTGTTACTGAATATATTAAAAACGCTTAAGGGCAAGTCCCAAACCCAGCAATACATAGTCAACACTAAATGAACTCAATAGCATTTTTGGAGTTTTGTTTTGTTTGTATATGTGTGTGTGTGTTTTGTTTTGTTTTGTCTCATAATGATTTGTCTTGGCATTTATTTCTAATCTTACTAGCCTTTTGTTTGTTTGTTTGTTTGTTTGTTTGTTTTTTTGTTTTTCAAGACAGGATTTCTCTGTATAGCCCTGGCTGTCCTGGAACTCACTCTGTAGATCAGGCTGGCCTTGAACTCAGAAATCCGCCTGCCTCTGCCTCCCAAGTGCTGGGATTAAAGGTGTGCACCACCACCGCCCGGCCTTACTAGTCTTTTACTTATATATTATGGCTTCCAATTTTGAGGGTTTCTTTTCTTTTCTTTTCTTTTCTTTTCTTTTTTCTTTTTTTCCTGTTCATTTTAAAGGAGACAGGGAAAGAAGATGTGGAGCTAGATGAGTGGGGAGTTGGGAAGGATCTGGGAGGAGATGAGGAAGGTAAAATTGTGATCAGAATATGTTTTATGAAAAAATATACATAAAAAAGAACTGAAAGTAAAAGGGGAGCAGTTTGAAAGAGGAGAGGATTATATGTACTAGGAGGGAGAGGAGGGGAATGGAGTACATTATTAAAGTATGGCATGTGTATATGTATGTATGAAAATGACATAATAAACATATTATTAAGTATAATTAACATATACTAATGGGAGAAATGAAAAATTGGATGCAAGTTATACAAAATCAAGGAGGTAAGAAAAAGCCTTATCCTGTGAAAACCCACTCATTTGTCAGTTAAGAACACAACTAAAAACTTTGAGTTTGAACAGAGTCACCTTGCCTAGGTGGACAATGATGCTCCCAGAAGAGAGGTTGTGAAAAGACAATCTCAGAGCCAGGAATATCCAGTACCCTACAAGTTTGTAAACACAGAGGTTCTGGAAGCACCCAAGCAATGCTGGCCACTGTCATCCTCTTGGTTGCCACCATAGCTAGACTGTAAGATTCTAGTGCTGAATGCAGCTTGGATTGTAGGACTCAGAGACGTCAACTACGAACTGATCAGGAAATTTTCCCCTTACTGATTAGCTTTGAGTGTGGAAAGCATTATGCAGGCTGCTAGGAGAGAGGACATCAGTGGTCTTGCCCATCACTGCATTCTGCATGCTACAACACTGACCTGTCAGGCAAGTTGAGCGATAGTGGCATGATGTGTGTGAGAGTAACCAACCTATTTCTGATTGGATATAAAATCTGCTCCATAGGACAGACTTCATACCTGATGCTGTAAACCTGGTCAAAAGCCTACGGCTAGAGAGACTGAGGGCTGCTGTTTGACTAAATTGGCATCCACTCAAACTGCACTCACACCCGTGGTTATGCTCTTCTCCACCGTGGTCAGAGGAGCTTCTGGCAGTGGGCAGCAGTCAGTGGAGGAAGCATAACTGGTCTAAGTGCTCACAATACGTGATTGTGACTGTGAGTGCTCACCTATATACAGGCCATCTCTGCCACCTGCCTGCCCTTCCCCATTTAAGAGGGGGACAACATGGGAAGAGGAAAGAGAAAAAAGCAGAAAGGAGGATGAGGAAGAGAGCAGGGAATGCTGCCTTCTGGACATGACATGGCTAGTGCGCACTCATGAGCACCAGAACAAGCCATTTAAACTCCAGCCTGATGGGTAGGGAACCAATGTTCCCACCGCTAGCTGAGGAGCCATTGGCAGCTGAGGGCTGGTAGAAGAGGGACAGCATTTTTCTTTCAGATCATAGCCATTGGTGGTGGTTATGCTAAGCAGATAGACCACACCCATGCATACAAGGGCATCATAAATTTAACTCAGTGGCATTTATTTGTTTGTTTATAAAAGGAGAAGGCAAAGTTTAGATGGAAATGTGCGATGTCCTCAGGGATGTTGAAAGGTGAACGTGGAAGGTAGGTATGATCAATATACATACACTACTCATATAAGAAATTTTCAAACAATAAAAGAGAATTTTAAAAGAAAACATGAAGCACTAATCCCTGACACTATTAATAATAGTCTGCTATGCGTGCAGACAGGAGCCTAGCATAACTGTCCTCTGAGAGGCTTCACCCAGCAGTCAATGGAAACAGAAGCAGAGACTCATGGCCAAAGATTAAACAGAGCTTGGGGAGTCTTACGGAAGAGTTGGGATATGGACTGAAGTCCCTGAGGGAGATAGGGATTCTATAGGAAGACCAACAGAGTCAACTAACCTAGACCTTTGGGGGCTCTCAGAGACTGACCCACCAACCAATGAACACATATAGGTCTGCCTTGTCTGGCCTCAGTGGGAGAGGACACACCTAACCCTGCAGGACTTGATGTGCCGGTATAGGGAGATATGGTGGCGTAGGGGTGCCCACAGTCTCAGAGAAGAAGGGGAAGGGGAAGGGGGTTGGGGGAAGTACTGTGGGAGGAGGGCACTGGGAGGGGGGACAGCATTTGGGATGAAAATATATAAACAAAATTTTACAAACCATAAAAAGGTAAGAAAACAGAATGCCAAAAAAAAAAAAAAAAAAAAAGAAAACATGCTGGGCAGTGGTGGCACCTGTCTTTAATCCCAGCACTTGGGAGGCAGAGGCAGGCGGATTTCTGAGTTTGAGGCCAGCCTGGTCTACAGCGTGAGTTCCAGGACAGCCAGGGCTACACAGAGAAACTCTGTCTCAAAAAACAAACAAACAAACAAACAAATTTTGTCACTGCCCTTTTCCATTATATTTCTAATAATTTTATAGAGTATTATACTAATATATTTGTTACTGTCATACTTTCAAATAAAAACACTCAAGTGTAGAGATAAACTACATTCTAAAATTTCTGATAGCCAGAAACTTTACATGGAAGCTACATATAATTTCGGCGGGCTAGATTATGATTGTAAGCAAAAATTTTAAGGAAAGTTCTTAAATATGAAATGTTAATAAAAAGACAAAGAAGTCAAAGTGTATAAGTTGCTGGGACGAGGAGAGCGCCCTTCCTGAGCCCGAGCCTGAGCATTCAGGAGGAGCGGCTGATTCTGCTTCCACAAGTCAGGGTTCCATTGTCGTTCCTTTTCACAGATTTAATCATTGAGGAATTTTCTGCACATAAATGTACAAGGAAATGAAAGCAGTGTTCTCATACCAACCTTATTCTTTTGACTATCTTCCTATTTTTATGACAATTACTACATGGTGATCTGTCATGCAAAATGAATTACAATGATTTCTCAGCTTAATTAAATTCTCTTTTGACTTCATTGGAAGTGAAGAGCTGGAACGCACCGGATGAACTGGAGGACTATAGTCTACGTGCTAACGAGTCACTCTTAGTTGGCATGTTCAAGTGTCCATGGCACTCGCTGTTGGAAAGGAGACCCAAAAGGTACAGCAGCCTGTTCTAGCCGCACAGAGTGGAGGATGGGAAGGGCCATCCTCTCTATACAGTTTGTGCTTGAAACTCTTCAGCAGAGCTTCGCATGTGCAGGGGATTGATTATGTTACCTCAGTAGGAAGTCACAAATGCATCTCACTAATGATCTCTGAACATCACTGTTAGAGGTTGTAATAACCATTTTGAAGTAAAACAGGCATTAAAAAAAAACTAGGTTCTAATAACATGTTTCAATTCTATGTTTTGGGGAAAATATACTATGGACAAAAAACATGGATAAAATATATACACACACACATATTTATGTATATATGTATATATGTGTACAGGCTAATGGAAGTGACAATTCTTTGTAGTTTAACTTATCATTCCCATAGTTACTAATGAAGACCAGCACTGTATAGAATCATCCCTAATTTACCAGTGTGTTGAATTATATTCACTAATTTTCTAATGCTAATGCACTCTATATTCTAGGAATAATTTCAATTTATTCATGACTACACTTTTAAATAAATCTATATGAAAACATTAAAAATCAATTTTTCTAATAATTTGGTACACTAATTTCATATATATGGTAATGATTAAAATGGCACTTATTTTCTTTATTTACTCTCTTCCTGGTTTTTGCAATAAAATCATGCGGCTCATAACATGAGCTGTGCACCTGCCTTCTTTCTTAGTCTCTGGAAAACTTTTTATAAAACTTAACTCTTTCTGGAATACTTGGGAAGTTTAATCTAAAATTATTCTATTTTGGTTACCCTTTGGGAGAAAATTTTCAAGCATTCAGACATGGGTCTATCTATTATCTTTATTCTTAGGCCTAAGAACTACACTTTCTGGGAATTTGGTCGTTTCCCCTGACATTCCAACTGTAACATACACAGCACTCCTCTTGTTCAAATTCTTCACTTTCTGGGGTCATATCTTCACTCCTCATGGAACAATGGTCACATGCTCCAAGGCAGGCTGCTCAAATCAAATTTGCAGGCCAGGTGACCAAGCTCCACTTCCTTAGACCCACTCATGGTTACTTCTTTCTCATTCACTAATTTCTAGTCTTCTCACTTTAAGGGGGGGGGTCAGATTTCTCTACGTATATTGTCCTCTTTATCTGAATTTGAATTCTCATCTCTTCTTTTTTATGTAAGCATCTAAGTACTTACAATTCTCACTAAGTAGCCTACTCCTGATCTGACATACTTCATTATCATTCCATTCTATACACTGTACAATTCCCACTACAATTTATCATTTGAATTGTGGGCTCTTTGCAAGGTTGTACTGAAATTTCCAAATGCCCATTGTTTCTATGGTTGTTTTTTTAAACCTTGGAGCTAATGTATGACTGTGTGATTAAATTTTGGCAAAGGGATGTTGAGAAACATGCGTATCGAACTTTCAGATTTTATTAAATGGTGTAGACACCCCTGTATCTCATTCCTTTCCTTTTACTAGTTCTATCTAATGCCATCATAATGCCCACAGACGTACCAGGCAGGATGACACTGAGGCAGGCAGAGCAAAAGGAAGAACCTGGCTTCCTTCCTAGACTTGGCCACAGCACCATTTTTCCAGGTACTCATTATGCTTGAACTATTACCAGAAACTAATTTTATCTTAATGAATCCCCACTATCACATGGGGCTGTCTGAGAGATTACAGTCATGCCATCTTTCAGTAACGGAATGCGGGAATCTAAAGAACCAAGGTGTTCCTAGAAATAACAAAGGGAGATACGGAAAGGAGGTGAAAACTCAGTGTATACTGCACAATGAGTTGCTGTGAATTCTCCTTCAATTTACTTTCTCACTAGTTGCTCCTCTTCCTCTTCCTCTTCACCTCTGTTTACTGAGTCTGTCTGTCCTTTATTGGACCAGTGACATCACTGACTGTTCCCAATCATTTCCACAAGCACGTTTCTAAAGCTGGCCTCTCTCTATCTTTCTTTACAGTCTTTCAGCACACCACTCTGTCATGGGCAGCCCGACCACACCCTGTCTTTTTACTATATTTCAAAACACAGGCAGGGGCATAAAAGCCATTATAGGCTCTCTATGGATTTAAAATAAAATATCCCACTCCTCAGCTCCTAACATTCACACCCAAAGAAAAGCTAGAGTTCCTCCCAAGGCTGTCTCAGCATCCAGTGCCAACCAGTAGAAACTGGTCCTCAAAAGCAAGCCACCTGTACCTCTGCTGGCTTCCCACCGAACTCTTCAGTTTGCATTTCAGTCTCTGAGTGTTAACTCTGACTACCTTAAACTGTGACCTATGTCGAAGGCCGCAGTGCATCTATCCTGAG
>JADRCD010233403.1:0-40099 GCA_019843815.1 Montemys delectorum | reverse complement strand
GTCCTTTAGTGTCTCTCACTGGTGAGAACCATCTAGATGCTGTTAATGAAGAGGGCAACTGACAGAGGCCTGACAGGGTGACTGGTGATAGAGCAGCATCTTAGACAGCACTTGGGCCTTCCTGAGACCCTGCTGACTTTCTGGAGGGGATGGATCATTGGATTCATTCCATGGAGATCTTTGTTTTGTATTGTTTGTAAACCATAATGTCTAAGATAGGAAAATTGACGGGTTTTGCCAGTTTGTGCAAAAAGCTATTTGCACAAAAGCACTGAAGTACAAGATAAAAACAAGCCTCATATTAGATAAGTCTATTTTCCTAAATATCTGCCTTGACTTTACTCAGCCAGAGGGCCCATGGTAGTTGTACACCCTGTGTACCCCTTCTTTTTCCCACTTTAGCATCTGCTTCTTCTATTTCTTGCAACCCACTTTTCTCTAGCTCCAAGCTTGCCAATACTAATAACAAGTATTAATAGCTCAGCAGATCCAAGGTCCATCTGTGGCTAAGATTTACTCTCTTGAGATGACATTTTCTTGCCACTTGTGGGTGTAAGATATTTATGTAGAAAATTTCTGTTTGTTATTACTACTTGTGTAAACCAGAGTTCAGATATATCTGAACAGAAGGCATGATTTATTGGACACAGAGACAGTCAGTACACAGGTACTGCCCCAGTCTTGGAAAGGCAGCATGGAGTTCCACAGTATGGAATTTACAGAAAGACCTCAAGTCAAGTCTTAACTCAGCCACTTCCTAATTCCTGCTATATCATTTATACCAACTCAGGCAGACCCCACTGCTTGTTCCAGTTAAGGCCTAAAGATAATTCTCTGCCAGTCTTCTGGGGCTCTACACATTTTTCAGATATGGGTTACGTTTTCTGTTTCCTGATGTCTGTCAACGAATGTTGGACAGAAACACATCTTTCTTGGGGGGAGGGGGAAAGTATGTTTCTTACCATCAGTATCATAATGGCAATGTTTTGCTTCGGAAAAAGTCACATGTAATGTCCATTCTAAAAGGCCTGGTTCTTTATATTCAAGGCTTCTTTCTTGTGATTTAACTTGTTGCATATTCAGAAACTCTCTTAAGGAAAGCATAAGATGAAATGTTTCTCTGGCCATGAATTTCCTGTGAGGATCTATAACAGTTTGTCATTGAACCAAGCGAGTTTCACATCTTCTGAAAGCAAATAATCTGTAAAATAATTCTGTCCAATTTTCAATTTCTTGAGATATATTCTTACTCCTAGGCTGACTTTAAACTCACACTTCTCCTGCCTCAGCCTCTGTGTGCTGATTCAGGTGTGTATTGCCATGTCTGGTAATTTCTTAGTTCCTGTTCCTAGCGTTGAGGGGTGTTGGGAGAATTCGTAGTGGACAAAGCACTAGGGCTGACAGTCAGTATCATGGGCAGCAATACTTAACTGTCAGCATGACCTTGGGGAAAGCAGAAGAAGCATGTGAAACTCTGTGTTTTGTCATGCATGACAAGATACTAGCATATGCCTTAGCTGATTTTCTGTCTCCTGAAGGATCAAACATAGCCATCCATGAGCAAATAAAAGGGATAAACCCAGTTTATAAGGGAAGCAAACAGCGATGTTCCTAGCACTCTGCAAGGCAGTGTGCTCTTTCTAGTGAGATTTGGAGGACCACACTGACTGCAGTGTGGGCTCTAATGAGGATTTCTCATTATTGCCATTTGGTTTGCTTCTTATTAAATTTAACAATAATATCCAATTAATTCTGTGTCCATTAAAATTTGAAATAATGATTTAAAAGAACAAATATGAGTGGATTGCACGGGATACTTCAAAATTGAAGAGAGATTTCTTTTTGTGTGTGTGTGATTTAATTGCTTAGAGCTCCTAATGAGGAAAGATCATGAGAATATGTCAGGCCATAAGAGGGAACTGCCACTAAGCTCAAAGGGATACATAGTGCTCAGAAGCTTAAAACATCCACATCTGAGTTCAAGTTGTGTGGCATGGTGTTGCTTAAGCCATGCTAAATAGAGATCAGAGAGGAGAAGGATTCTTGTGTGTGTGTGTGTGTGTGTGTGTGTGTGTGTGTGTGTGTGTTCTATATGTATGCATGTGCATATTTGTATATACAGATGTGTAGGGCATGTGGACATGCCACCAGATAGGAATAAGAACTGGTGAGGTGGAGTATACTCAAATCTCAGGAATCTCAGAGATTCGAGTCCAAAGGAGTGGAGCTGCTTCCTCTGTGCCTGCTCTGGAACATGTAGCCATGGCCCCTAACTGAGGAGACCTTGGGCAGTCAGCCATGAACCACAGCACCTGTAGTCATTCCCCATTTGAACAGAGCATCACCAGAATCTAACCTTCAGCCAATAGAAAGCATTTACCCTCCAAATCCAATCCCACTCCCCAAGGTTCATATAATCCCTGTCCACATGGAATCAAGCACACAAATTCTTTCAACGAGAATCATCTCAGAGTGGCTTGGAGGAGGGCTTTCTCTCTCCTGAAGCACTCATTGTTGAATGTTGAACCTGCTTGCCTGACCAGGCTCCTGTTGCCCATAGAGGCTCACATCAGCCCGCTGGCTGGCGATTTCACCATTGCTGCAGCATCTGTGGGACTCAGGATAACCAGCCTCACACTGGCTGCCTGAACTTCTTTATTCCTTTTCTAAGAGCTGTAACACTCCCATACTCCCAGAATTCCTAGGTAGGCTGGAGCCCTGTGGAATCTATTCACCCCTGGCTCTGCCTCACCCTCCTTGGTCTGGCATATAGCAATATCTGATGGCCTGAAGAGAAATACAGATTGTGGTCTTCCATCCTGGACTTTGCCCAGCACCCCTGAGCAGGTGGTATCAGTGGCATCCAGACACTGCCAGCAGAAAGGCAGAACACAGAACCACACAGGTGTGCATGCACATTCATGTACATGCATGTATGACTCAGAGACCAACACTTAGAGTTTGGCAACAGTATCCTTCTTTGTCCACCTTATTCTTTGAAACAAGGTCCTCACTGGATCCCATGTGGGCCTTTTCAGCTAGAGTGACTAACCTGCAAAATCTTAGTATTCTTTTGTTTCTGCCTCTCAGTGCTGAGTTTGTAGATGTGTGCATCTATACCCACCTTTTAAAGTGGGTGGATGACTACATTCAGGTTCTTGTACTTACGCAGAAGTATTTTATTGACTGAGCCACCGCCCCAGCTTTGTGGTTTGCTTTTGAAGACTCAAGCTTACCACTCAATGATTCATCCCATATACTAAATATAGCTGACCAAACGATACTAATCTTTCAGTTCATTCCTCAATATCTGCCCCTGTCCTACAGCAAAATGAAAGAATTGAAGATTCATTTCATTTCCTTTATAGCCAAGAATACAGTGCATACTTTTCCTCCTCCTCAAAAAACAAACACTGTAGCTGGATCCCCTGTTTTTTCACTTGCTTTTCTTCTTATTGCCATTAATTATGTCTTTGCTGTACATTTTTTCACATCAACAGGAACAGGATTTCTTGATGATGGAGCTTAGGACCTCTGGTTTGCTTGTAAAGGCCCATAGGCACCTTGTGGCATTTGGGCTGTCATAGGCTCAGTGCACTTCAGTTGAAGTAAGTTGTTTAAAAGAAAGGTTGCTAGGAAAGAGGGTACTCTTCTCACTCAAAGGAGGGGACTGCAATGCGCTGACCTAGAGTAGGCACTAGAGAAATACGAAGGAACCAGAGCGTCACAGGAGTGCTGCCCTTGGCTGCAGTCCAAGTTGAATAATTGCATCCTGTCTATGGAAAGCCCCCTGCAGTTCCAATCAGATAGGATACTTAGTTCAATTTCTTACCTAAAATCTTTGCATTGAGGAGTAGAGGCTACATGTAAGCAATGGGCCACTGACCAGTAGAAGCTTCATGTAAGGAGTGGGTCCCTGACAAGTAGAGGCAGTGCTTAAGGACTGGATCAAGAGCCAGGGAGCTGAAGAAAGGACACAGAACTTCAACAATTCTCTTTAGTTCCCTCTTCCCCCACTTCCAAAATCATACATTAGTCCTTGAAGAGAGAGAAGAAGAACAAGGGTAAATATCCTTGCAGAAACCAACATTTTAGTTAAACAATCACCATCTTATAAGAGATGAGAGTACAGTTATCTGGTGAACTCTGACCCCTGCAGACACATTACATGTTTGAAATTCATAGATTTCCACCAAAATTGACATTTGCCTAAATTATTTAGACACCCCATCTCATTCTGGCCACATTGCTCTCAAAGAGATTGAAGACAGGAGATGGGGAGCTGGACTTTTTCACCCCCACAGCTTCCTTGTTACTCTTAGGTCCATTAAGAACAAGCTCCTCAATGATTTCCTCTTCTTGGCCTATAATGAAGTCAAACTGACTCTGATTGTCATCAATAATTAATGAGTCCAATGGTTCTCAGCCTCTCCAGGCCATTTGGCAGATGGCATCGTCGATTTACTATTGTGCCTGCCATTCTGGAAGCCTCTCAAAGTAGTTTATGTTGTGAAATCTAGTTACAAAAGGCTTTGCACTTTGGGTGATCTCTGGGTTTTGACATTCTCTGTGACTTTTTCATCCTGTGACTGTAGAAGAGGAATAAGCAAGTCCTGTTGACAGAGTTCCTAAGAATAACACCACAAATCTATGTTTTTACAGCCAATGAGAAAATAAGCTGGTAAAGACAAATGGCAGTTTTGGAAGGCACTAGGTGCCCAGTGACCCAATATTAAATAGAAAGATTTGTTCTGAAGGTTCAGAGCTATCTAAGGAATACTATTGAGCCAAACATTGAAATCTTATTAGCTTAATTTTTTTTTAGAGTCTAAGTGAAGATAAATGGCTCATGTATTAGGAAGAGTAGATTAGTTCTAGGTAAGTATTTGAAATCAGAGTAACTTGAGTGACGTGTCTGCTGTGTGCCCTTGTGCATGCTTCTCTCAGTGTACGCATGACCGTGTCTGCTTGTACTTACTTTTGTGTGCCTATTTCTGTGTATAAGTGCGTACCTCCACCCCATGTATGCATGCTTTTCCTCAGAGAAGAGCTTTACCACATCTATTACCGTCATTGGGGAAGACAGACCAGAGCTGGGATTCTATGTGACTTTTCTTGAATAAACTGAGTATGAGAAGGAGAAGGGTTAAGGGAAGGTGCTCAGTGGAATTCACTAAACATGCATTCATGTGAAACAAAAGGTTTGTCCTGCACACAAAGAATTTTAAGGATAAAGCTTAGGCTTGCACAACAAACTAATATTTCCTCCCCTAAGCTGTTTAGAAAAACACCACAGAATATCACCTAAAAGTTTCTTGCTTGTAGCTATTATGGTTCAAAACATGGGCCAAAACTGCCCCTTAAAATGATGCAGATTTTTATTAAAATGCTTATAAAATATCTCTCAGGAACAGATTTTTTTTTAAAGCTGGTCCAAGAATGGCATTTCTATGCACAGATCCCATCCCTGGAGAAAAGGGAAAATTCCAGTGTCTCAGACACTTCTCCTTATGTCCAGAGCTCTTGCTTAACATTACCAATAGTTGGCTTCCCACAAAGAGGCTGAATTAAATTGCAAGTCCTGGCTTTGTGAGAGACTATGTTTCTTTACTGCAGTTGCTTCTCATGCCGTTCAGAATGTCTGCGAGGTTTGACATGCTTAACCTTTCCCTTTAGGAGGATCTCTTTATTCACCTTTGCTAAAGCAGGGTTCCTTGGTATACCTCTTTTAACACAGTTGTGTCCTAGAGAGGCAGACAAAAAGCCCACTTCAACACAGAATGGGACCAAGAAAACTGGTTTGTGAACATTGCCAGCTTTAAGTACATAAAAATGCGTGAGCAAGCATAAGCAAGCTGTGTTCATTCTTCCCATAGTTGAGAACTTGCTAACTCATGAGAGTGTTTGGGTAAAGATGTGTCTTTCAGAGGAACAGTGATCACCTTAAAAGACATGATGTGCACACAAATGAAACAAAACCAAAACATTGCAGAGAATCCCCTCCTTGCTCATGACCAGGGTTAGGATTCTAGCCAGGAGATTATCTGTGTCTGTGTCTATGATGTGTGTGTGTGTGTGTGTGTGTGTGTGTGTGTGTGTGTGTGTGAAGAAGTTTTATACATATTTCTCATAACTCCATCAGGATCTTGACATGGTAACTCTGTCAACTGCCCACTTGTAGAAACAACAGGTTAAACCTCCCTCAGTGGTTACCAAGCATTACTCCCTCAAGGACAAGCATAACTGAATTGCCTGTAGATTGTAGCTGTCAGGTGATTGAGAGGGGACATTAGGAAATTCACATGAGTTATGAATGTGGGCACCTCCTTCTTCTTCTGTCTTCTGCAGCATGGCCACTAACATGAAATTGCAGATCAAATTGTCTATATGGAGTTATAATGTTGTCAGTAAACAGAGAGAATGAAGGCATTATGATTTAGGCATGCTATCCTAGAGATGAAATAAATCATATGCTCATGGATCCTCTATAGGCTTTCTGTCCCTACATTCATTTATTTTCTTGAGAATGCAGCATCAATCAAGTAAAACTTGAAAAATAAGCATATAGCTGTTCTTAGTCATTGTTCAAAATTGCCTTTAATGTTTCCTTTAATTATTAATATATTACTTAATGTTAAAACTCCTAAAAGACCAGAATATTTAAATCAATCATAACTTTACAGTCTGGAAATAATGAATATCAATGTTTTGAGGTAACAGTATTTAGTTATTAACATTAGTTTTGAAGTCTGTACATTCATAGCACAAATAATTGGACTCAAACTGTAAAGACGGTTTTGCGCCTTCTATCTTTGAAGGCAGTAATACAGCAGGAACGTTTTGTCAGTTTGTTTCAACTCATTAGCAAAATCATTGCTAAGAGATTCTGGGAGGGGATTTATTACAGGACAGAAACATGTTTTGTTTTGTCCTAGTAATCTTAAGAGGTAGAAAAGGTAGCTATTTTTGGAGTGAAGTAGGAGGCTCTAGAGTGTGTGAGATTTGTGGGGAGCAAAAGAAGCCATGAGTCAATGTGTATTGTTGATGTGGGCACAGTCATGTCAAGGAACTCAATGCCTTGGACCAGTGGGAATGGCAACGTTTTCCCTTGGGCAATGCTCAGGGACTTGGGGAAGCCTTCTTTTGATTGACTAGTATGTGCAAAAACTAGCAACCAGAACTTCCTCCTCCTGAATCACTACAATGTAGGACTACATGCCTCAGAGATCTCCCCCAGAGACTCAGTAACTCCTTCTCTTTGTGCTGTATATAATACACGCCCCAAGTTTTGAGTTTTGTGGGTTTAGTTAGTGTTCTACATCAGGGCAAGTGCAGCCCACCTAATTCCAGCTTTTCTCTCTGTGTGTCTGTCCTTTCTTCATCACCCCAGTCCCCCAGTCAGCTTTCCAGAACCAAGCCCTGCAGGGTATAGCAGAGAAGGACAGTAATTAATTCAATATGTTAATTGTCTATCACATGTAAAGTCCTATGTTGATTCTGGAGCAACCAGTAAGCTTGGTCTTCAAAGGAGAGTTCACAATTGATGGCACTGGTTTGCAGTCATACTGTAGACACACTTCCTTTATTTGATCTTCTAACATACGTTAGTTAGAAATAGGTGCTGTTTTGATGTCCATTTTATAAATAAGGCTCACAGAATTTAAGCATCTGTATGTAAGTGCCTATTTAAGTTGCTGAGTGACAGTTATTATTTTTCTTTCCCAGGCAAATGTTTTCCTGTACGTCTTTCTCTCACATAATCCACATGCCTTGCTAGCCTGGCATCTCCTCCATAATTGATTACTTCCTATTTTCTGCTTACTTTTCTTTTTTGTTGTTGTTGTTGTTGACTCTGGCTACTATTCTGCATTGAAGAGGAGTGGCTGTCTCCCATTTTCTTTGGTATTCATTTACAGTATTCTTACTGTGTTCTCAGTTTCCAGATTTTCCTTCTAAAAGTTCACAGCATCTACTGCCCAGTGGATGGTCAGAGGAAACAGAAAATGGTGTCTGTGAAGGGAAATATCTCAGAAGAGGAAGAAAGACAGAGGAGTGGGATGGGAGAGGGAGGGAAATGAGAATCGGGGATGGGGAGCTAGGTAGCCAAATAAGAGATATTAAATCACTAAGGAGACTGATGTAGGAGTTAGGAAGGTGGCTGGCAAAGAGAGATAATGAGAAGAATGAGGACAGCTACATTGAGCTACCTCAGCATTCTGAGCTGTTGGTTATTTTGTTATTATATTTTTAATGGATTTTGGGTCTTTTTATTTCTCTCTCATCACATTAGTGTTACCATTCAGATGAGAAAGAAAAAAAAAAGAGAGAAAGGAAAGAAAATGGTAGTAGTCAATTTAGGGAGAAAAGAAACCACACACATATAGAGAAAAATTACCAGATGCCAGCACAAATATGTAAACACTCACCCTTTCCTGAGGTCTTCTCTGCCAGATAAACCAGAGCTGACCAAGCAGAAGGGAACCCAATTGGAAGGCCTGGGAAAGAAGTGAGAGGTCAGAGACCAAGGAGGAGCTAAAACATCCTTTTGGATTGAGGAGACCACTTACAGCTGGCTGAGAATATCTACCAGCCTTAGATTCCTCATGAGGAGAGCTGTTTCCAGTTAGAACAGGTGGAAGAAGAGCCAAGGAGGAGCCAGGATGGTCTCACCATCTGAATTTTTGTTTGTTTGTTTGTTTGTTTTTTCGAGACAGGTTTTCTCTGTATAACCCTGGCTGTCCTGGAACTCTGTAGACAAGGCTGGCCTCGAACTCAGAAATCTGCCTACCTCTGCCTTCCAAGTGCTGGGATTAAAGGCGTGCACCTCCACTGCCCGGCACCATCTAAATTTTTAGTGGTAGTCACCAATTTCCCCTTCTCTGACCTCTCTGCAGTTAATGTTATCATCATATTTTTGTTTCTCTTGCTAGACACTTTTGTTACTTGTTAAGCAATCTTATGCATCTTGAAAGATACCTTCTATCTGTGAGAAGCCAACCACCACCATCACCTCCTGACCACATACACACACACACACACACACACACACACACACACACACACATTGAGTGACAGAGGGGGAAGGGAGGGAGTAAGAGGGAGAAGGAAAGGAAGAGAGAGATGGAGAGACTGTAATGGCTATTCGTGGTTGTCAATGTGACTATATCTGGAATGAACTACAAGTGTCTGACCTGGATCTTGGCATGGAGATCTTGAGGCACAGTGGCTATGAAAAGCTTAGGCCCAGGGAAAGTAGTATACATATTTAATCACAGGGGAAAGAATCAAGTAAATATCTGAATTCAAGGTCAGCCTGGGACAAGGCAAGTCCCAGACCCAGGTGTGATAGTACAGATCTTTAATCTGGGTCACACCTTCAGATGGAAGCCTACATAAAGACATTGGAAGAAGGAAGATTCACTCTTCTTTGACAGCTTGCACTTACTTGCCAGCATGTTTGTTGGAACCTACTTCTACAGAACAGCTCAAACAACTAGCCTCATGGAACTGAGCAACTACTAGATTCTTGGACTTCCCATCCATAGCTGCCCATTGTTGTGTTAGTTGGAATACAGACTATAAGTGATCACAACAAATTCCCTCAATATAGAGACGCATTCCATAAGTTCAGTGACTCTAGAGAACACTGACTAGTACAGAGAGAGAGAGAGAGAGAGAGAGAGAGAGAGAGAGAGAGAGAGAATAACAGAGAGACAGAGAGATACCGTAAGACAGAGACAGAGAGATGTGGGCAGTGGAAACTTGAAGAATGCCCAGACCCAAGAGAATAATGTGTTCTGCTTCATGTTCAAATCTAGCTCTCTGCAGATAAATCAGTAGAGAGTAAGCAGAATCATAAGCTTTAGTTTTAGATATAATAGTTTTTGAATATACAAGGTTATTAACAGTTTTGTTATAATCTATCATCAACGTGTACATGATGATAATTATAATGAGATGTATGTCTTGCTCAGAATGTGCCAGGATCTCTCCTAAACATGTCATAGATACTATTCTATGTATTTTTCACAACTGTCCTAAGGGTTATATGCCTGAGAGGCTATTATTTCATGAGGGCATCAGTGAAGGCCTGGGAATTATAACTTGACCCAGCTTCTAAACAATACTGGAAGCCATGAAGAGGCTGAATAGGATAGTGATACAACCTAAAGTGTGTTAAAGGGTATGATGTGCAGTTTTGAGGTCAGGGACAGAATGTAGATGAGATAACAAACTCAAGAACTTACATCAGCTTGAATAAACATATAAGTAGTGTAACAGTTGATGAAAAGTGCTCCCAATCTCAGTAGTTCAATGGCAAATAACATTGTGGTAGATTGACTGTAAGGTAAGAAGAAAGAAGCAAGTCAAGGATAGAAACTTGGATCCTATCTGAGAAGTTCAAAGATAAGTCATCTTATTTTTTCACTGTGAGCAGACCAACATTAAGAAGGATGATATGGATGTCAGCTCTGGACACATTCAATTAAGATTTTATGAAATATCCAGAATGTAGCACTCAAATTTTAGTTCAGCTGTAGAGACTTGAAAATCATCACATGACTGTACTTTGATTATAAGATTAGGTCACTAAGGGAGAATCAGGAGAACCAAAAACAAAATTCTGCATCTTCAAACATTCAGATGTTTAGAGGTCAGGAAATGGAAGAAGGGCCAGAAGACAAAGGGAGACCCACAACTGAGGTCAGAAGAACATCAGCAACTTAGAGTCCTTATAGTCAGTGAAAAAAATCTATCAATGGAAAAGATGTGATTGCTTCTAAAGAACACTGGTAAGACACCACAATGTAAGGTGGATTCAAGCAAATACTAATCGCTAGTCACCTTGACCAGAGTAGTTTTAATGGAGCTGGGCAGAAGATGTGAAAACCCAGTTTAAGAAGGAATAGAAGAAAGAAAAAAATGGAGACAGGAAACAAGCCATTGTTTCAGAGAATTGCAGCATAAACTGTGTTCAAAGGGGGCAGTAAATTGACAGAAGTGTGGCTATACAGGTGTTCTGTTAAGTAGGAAAATTTACACTTTGCCCCATGTCCACAGAATGGTCCTAGAAAAGAGAAAAGACGAATGGAGAGAATTTCTGTTGAGACATCCCTAAGTTGGGACAGGTAATGAGGATTGGTGAGTGTATAAGGTGCTGCTTTTGGCTTCTCCTATACCACCTTATGATATAGTGGTTGACAGAAAGAAGTCAATAATAAGGGCTAAGATATGGACAGATAAAGGTTATGAAAGTTCTCTTGTATCTTTTATAAAAATAGTAACTGAGATTATCAACTATGAATAAAGAGTAGAAAGGAACTGCTAAAGAATAGATAAATTATAATGTTAACTAATCTTGTGATTTTAAGTTTTGTACTTGATAGTGTATAATAGAAATATTGCACCAAATTCAGTGTTTTCATGTCTCCAACACCATCAGTCATAACTTCTGTTTTCTCATACTTCAAGTGCTTCTCCAGTGTACACCTATGGAGTGTCCTGGATTCTGATTCAATACTGGTGTTGTTTGCTTAAAGTCAGAGTAATGTCCCACACTTTAGGGGCTCAGTCATATAACATAGCATGCCACTTCAGATGACAGTCACTAATTTGGGCTTTACAACTAACTAAGTGGCTGGAAATAAAAGAAACCCATGACCTTTACGTGTTACACTGACTAGATCATTTGCTAAAATGGTTCTAAAAACTTGAAGGATCTTGATTTACATTTAACAATTAGTTAAAAAAAAAAGGTATTCCAAAGGATATAGATGAAAGGCAAGATGGAAACGATGAATTGGGCAAAGTGGGGGTCAGGGAAGTGATATGAAGCTTGTAAACTCTCAAGGGCATGCCCCTCTACACTCCTCTACCTGTTCAGCAATGAGGAAGGTCTACAAATTCAGTCCTTTTCAGTTTATTTTACAGAGGCTTCATAATGTAGGCATTACTGGTGAAATCATTGGCTCAGCTTTTAGTCCCTGTGCCCCTCCAGAGTCGCAGGATTGAAAACATCAATGTTCTAATGACACGGTTGATCCTGAGGGCAATCTTCCTCCATTCTGAGGCTGGCCAGAAGCCCTTCCCATCAGTTTTCTCCTCAGCATATGAGAAGTCATGTTATCACTTCAGAGATTTAGATTCCTAAGATTTTTAAAAAGATGCATGCCAGGAATGGAGCAAAGAACAAGTTGTATTTTTTCTTATAAATCACAATATCGTAGACACTAATTATTTTATGGCATGGAATATACCATAGAAAATAAGTGTGATGATCTTCCCTGTTTAGTCAGATGCATTTTGGATTCTTCCCCAATGGCAAGCATATGTAGCTGACATATTGTGTTGCCGTTCACTGCGTGCCATCAGCTTCTTATAGGACCCAAGTGTGAAGCCTATGGGTTTGCTTGAATCACAGGAGGGCACAGAAAGCTACCGCTGCAAAATGTTTTTAGGGCATAAGGTCTCTGGGGTCTGGGCGTGGGAACTATAGAGCATTTGCTTGGTTCTTGCTATTTTAAAAACTTTTTTTTTCGGTCCAGTTTGAATTGAGCATTTCCTATTTGAGAGTCCTGTGGATTTCACGATGATGAGTGTGAAGCACAGCTTAAACAGAGATGTAAAAGGCTGCAGAGAAAAGGGAAAACTGAGAACAAAATGTATTTCAAGGAGATGCTGCTGGGATCAGCTGTTACTGCATTTTAAAGAGCCACTTATTTTAATTGAGGGGGTAATAGAATAATAATACTGTGCAAAAAATGATGTGCTGTTGTCTGAGATACTTGGAGACCTCCCCATGCATGATGCAATGTGGTCCCACATGGCTACCAAACTGAGCCAGGTGGATCTGCTTGTTTTGCTAAGTGAATGGAAATAGTTCACAGAGTTAGCATACATTTCCCAAGAGTAGTTTGAGAGATATCTGTTTCTAGATCCCATCCATCTGAATATCCATCTAGAAATATCCATCTGAATGAGTGACCGTATAGACGGAAAGACTGTTGGGTGACCCTTTGCTTCAGAAGGAGGAACTAGTCAGGAGAGCACTCAGCAATGTGTGCAAATATGTTCCCAAGGAATAGATTGACATAACAGAGAGATATCAGAGAGCGGGACAAGAGAAGAATCTTCTCAAAGTGACATTGAACATGGATGTCAAGCAAGAAGATAACTTAAAGTGTAAAATATTAGAATTTGAAGTGAGCAAAACAACCTCTACAATAGCTTAACTTAGGTCTGGTTCATCACCTTTTTGGCTCTTTGGAATCTGATTCCAAAGTGTTTTCTTCCAGGTATGATTTCTAAGCGGTGGCTGGCACATGGACAAATCAATGCAGTCGACTGGGTGGAGTGGGGGTGGGGATGGACAAAGAATTAGGGGAACAGGTCTTAAAAGTCATCATCTTGATTTCAAGGCACAAAGCAGTTTTCTTCTCTCTTGAGGTAAGTTCAGAATTGATAACAATGGCAAAATGATTTCCTTTCCAAATTATCGAAGGCAAATGTTCCTCAAATATTAATCTGTGTATGAATCACTTGGGGCTTTTGTTAAAATGAAAGCTCTGACTTAGTGAGTCTGGAGTGGATTTCAAGATTTTGCAATTTTTTTTTCTTTTTTGGAAGCAAGCAGGTGAATGTGCTGTGCTTTGAAGACCACACTGAGAGGGCCGGGGGAGAAGCAATTGCCTAGCTCTTTGCTGTTGTGTTAACTCAATTTCCTCCCCTACTGATTGTTTGGTTGTACATTATCTTCTCTCAAGGAGAATTCATTTGCATGAGGTATTTTTAGCTGCAAGGGTCCTCTTGATGAAGCATTAAGTGGGAACATTTCCTTTTTCCAAGGGATGGCATTGGTTTCCAGGGATCACATCCTCCCAGCCTTTTACCAGCTTCTACCTAGTGGTGGCACGACCTTGCATGACCTTTGGAAGGTCATATCCTCTCTGGCCCTCAGGTTTTCACATATAAGAGTGAGATGAATAATCCTTGCCTTATTTATGTTAGAGTGGTGGCGATCATGTTAGCTGACAGATGTGAGATTGAGACTATATTGTAACATACAAATATGTCCTTTGATTACAATGACCTTACCTGCCTGTAGCTAGTGTTGAAAGTTTAGTCTCCATCTTGAATAAAAGCATTGGTGCATTTGACTTTGTACTGTGTAATGCAAACATTAGGTAGAGTGCTTGTTACTGTGTGCTGGCATGCCGGTGTTCCTAGAGTTACCAGGCTCCCTTCTTCTACTCATTCTGACCTCTGTGGTTCTGACCTTTTTTCTGTGAGTTCATAGTACTTCATAACCTTGTACCCACATTCAGGGAAGGTTAAATCATGTTGAATGGTTTCTGATGGGCAAGCTATCATCTTCGAATCATGAGAACAGTTAAGTGTTTCCCATATGTGCTTCCTTACTATGCCAGAATATTAAGTATCACTTACATTTCTGAGATGAACACTTGCATCACTGGCCCTTGTTCCCACAGCTAATGAGCACTGCCACAGAACCGGCTTCTAAGGCTGACTGGATTTCGCTATGACAAACTGTTACCTCTCATTCACGCTCTAGGGCTGTCTTCATGGAATTCTGGTGAGGTACCCTGACTGGAAGCCTTGTTTCTTTCGGATGGCCATATGGGAGGGGGATAACGACAATGCATTTGAGGACAGGTGGCCCAGTTGTGAAGGTTTGGAGATGCTCACCTCCAGATCATGAGACCTAAAACTGAGGAACAAGAGCTTTTCCAGAAAGCAAAGTTGTCCAATGACAGAGGGAGAGAGCATTGGGTCCCTTAGACCCAATCCCCTTAAAGCATTGTCAGATGTCACTTACAAGGAAAAGAAGATCCAGTGTCAGGAGAGAGAAAGAGGTGACCTCCACTCCTGAAAAAAGAGAGAGAAAGAAGAACAAGGCAGAAGGAAGAGTTTAAGGGAGCACATGTAAATGGACTCCCTAGGGAAGCCAGGGCAGACAGGGCTGCTGCGGGTATTTATCTTCCTAAGAGTGGTCTCCATCCTCACCAGGATATCTGTATTTGTTAGTCCCATGCATTTGTCTTCCTCCTGCAAGCGTGCTTTGGGGGATGTGTTTTATTCACAGTAATTCTCCGAAGTGTTATTTCTGTGATTTATTGCCCCATGGTGTTTATCTTACCCTCCCAGTTTTGCCTTTCCTTCAACTATGGTCTAACATTTTAGAGTTTGACTTTCTGTATTCCTACATGAGGAAATTTATCTTCTTTTCATATTTATTCCAGCATTTGTCTTGTTCTCCCAACATGTTTCATTCTCAGAATTTATCTCTCTTATTTGGAAAATATGTCTCAGAATATAGTCTTTTCTTTTCCCTATTCAGTCTTTATTTGTTTAATATTTTACATTTTTTCTGTGTTTCTGAACTTGAGCTTTCTGAAGGGGTATTCTCTTGGGTAGAAAAGTCCTGGCTGCTTGCGGCAGAGGCAGGCATGGTGCAAACTGGTTTATGCTTTGCCCACCTCAATTTTTCAGTCCATACAAATGGGGGGTATTAAAAGCCCCAGAGATAAAGGTGATCTCTGCTTTGTCTCAGAATAGCTTTGAGACTGGGCAAGAATGAATATTTAGTTTGAAGGCGATAAAAGGAACATTCTGCTGAGGATACAGCCCGTTTTTCATTTTTCTTATCAGTTTTGTAAGGAGGGCAGGTCTACTTGAGCCATGTTTCTCTAATTTTCTTTTTGACAGATCTAGATGGCTAGAGGTTCCTCAGCAGTGACTGCAGTTATAAAGTGAGCTTTCTTTTAGCTTTTAATGAGCATGCAAATATACCCACCGAAATTCCTCTTTCATCAAAAGTGATGGTAATACCAGTGGCACTCGTTAACCTTCAAATTTCTATATCTATAGTTACTGAGCATGTAATGGTATGTTCTCTCCTTTGATGCTTATACAAGCCAAGTCAGTAAAAATTATTGTCCCATTTTCTAGAGGGAAACTGAGACTCAAGGAGATTAAGTAGGCCTGAATGTAGCTGAGTGGTCAAGGGCTTGCCTAGTATGCATGTGACCCTGAGTTCTACCCTCAACTCCATAGACACATAAAAGGAGGGTTAAGCAATGACTAGTAAGCAGAAAATGAACATGGGAATGGGCTTATTTGCTATCTAACTTTGTGTCTTTTTCAATATCGCAAGGTCTTTAGTATTGGATATACAGTTACGACTCATTTCTCATGCATTAGACTTTCTTTTGTATACTTCTCTTTCTTTCTTTCTTTCTTTCTTTCTTTCTTTCTTTCTTTCTTTCTTTCTTTCTTTCTTTTTTGTCTATTTGTAGCTTCAGTTGTCCTTGGCCATCCTCTCTGGACTAGCAACCATTCCTAAAGCCCATGACTGCAAAGATGGCTGCAGTGGGTGGATGATAGCTGTTATCACCTTCTGATCGCTTTTCAAACTTTCCACTCTTCAATACTTCCTTCCTTCCTGGTTGTCTAGAGGAGGGAGTCTTAATTTTTTTCCACTCCTAATTCTTTTTCCCCTAAGAAAAGTTTGCATGACAACCAGCCATTAAAAAATTTATTCTGAAACAATTATTTAGTATGTATGTAATCTTACCATTTATGGATGATGCAAACATATTTGCATATTAGTGAAATAGTTGTACTTATGTTTTTGTTCCTTTTTAAACTTTAAAAATTAGTATCTTTCTCTTTGTGAGACAGGGCCTCACTCTGTAGCCTTGGCTAGCCTAAAATTACATAGAGCAAGCTGGCTTTGAATGCACAACAAACTGCTTGCTTCTGCTTCCCAAATGCTGGGATGAAATGTATGTGTTATCATGCCTAGTCAATGCTTGTTTATTTTTATAAAAAGAGTTAACTCTTGACTTATTGTCTGACATTGCAGGATATGAAGTGTCTTTAATATTTTCAATGTTAATGAATATTTTTATAGGATGAACGGAAAGGCCCTGTTGCCAGGGTGGTATCCACTTCCACATAAATGTTAGTAAACAGCAATTGGAACTGCGTAGCCAAGGAGGCATCTTGTACATGAGGACTTAATTGAAGACTACAGGAGAACTTAAAGATTGATGACACAGACAATGCCAGTCAATCAAGAACGTCATTGGAAGAGATGCTTGCTTGGGACCAATGGGACATGGGTGGAGGGAAGATAGAGTGATCTATGAGAATTAATAAAGGAGCTTGCTTCTGCATTCTCACCTGTTCCCAGAATCCGTGCTGTTGATTCCCTGCTTTATCACCCACTGCTCCCAAGGGGGATGTCAGGTAGTACAGAGGACTCAGGCAACCTATTTTACTTGGTTTATTCGTTTATTTGATTTTATGTATGCTATTTCTTTGAAGGTATGTATGTATTTTCGTATGTCTGTTCACTGTGTTTGTGTGTGTATGTGTGTGTGTGTGTGTGTGTGTGTGTGTGTGTGTGTGTGTGTATGTATGTGTGTTTCATGTCCCAGGGGCCAGAAAAGAGCATTATATTAATTAAACTGAAATTATAGATTATGAGGTGTTGTATGGATGATAAAAACTAAACTTTGGCCTTCTGCCAGAGTGATGAGCACTTTTAACTACTGCGACATCTCTCCATCCCTAATATTGGGATTTTATAATTTGAAGCACATTGCTTTAATAGATATATTCTCTCCTTTAACTCATTTCTACCCTTCCCATTTGCTTCCTCTCAACTTCTAGCCTCCTCCTCCTTCTTCTTACTTCTCCTCCATCCTCTTTCTCCTTCCCCCTCCTCCTCCTCCTCCTCTTCCATCTTCCTCTTCCTTCTTCTTCCCATCTTCTTCTTCCTTTCTCCTTCCTTTCCCTCCCTTCTCCATCCTCCTCTGCCTTTCTCCTCTTCCATCCCCCTCTTCTTCCATCCTCCTCTCCCTTTCTCTTCCTCCTCCTCTTCCTCCTCCTTCTTCAAATTAAGTAACTCCAGCTAGTGCTATCTATCTGTGCATGGGTATGGACAATCTATTAGAACATAGTTGCTAAAAACTATAAATCAATCAATCAATCAATCAATCAATCAATAAATAAATACCTCTCCCAGAAACTATTCTCTGACAATATCTCCTCAGTAAGAGATGGGCCTGGAGTTCATCCACTTCATCTGTATTGAGATATAGGCTAGCTTGGTCTTGTGCAGTTCATGAGTGCAATTGACGTGCTCTGTCTCAAAGATAGCATTTCATAGCTGTCATTTCATAGAGAAGCCTCAATCCTCCTGCTCTTAGATACTGTCTGCCTTCTCTGCAGGGATGTTTCCTGAGTTTGGGGTGAAGGTGGGGGTAATATAGATATCCCTTTAAGGCTGGGCTTCTAGTTCTTCTTCTTAATATTTTGATTGGTTACCCATCTCTCCATTAACTACTGTCCACTGCAAAAGACATTTCTCTGACCAAGGTTGAAAGTAGCCCAGATCTATAGGTATAAACATAAATATTTAGATGTTAACTTGACAGCACGGCCATTTTAATGCAATTCAAGACTGAGGGAGAAGATATGAAACGTCATTCTCTGCTATTCATTCACTTTAATTAAAAGAACAAGGGCGCTGCAGAGACAGCTCAGCAGTCAAGAACACATACTGCTCTGAAGAGCGTCAAAGTTCAGTTCCTAGCATCACATCAAATAGCTCACAAAGGAAGTCTAGTTGCCACATTAAAGGTTTGTACACACCTGTTTTAACATGTTTAATCATGTACTCGGGAAATCTGACACCTCTGGCTTTGGCAGGCACTAGCATTCTTGTGGAGATACACACATTCAAACTCACACATATACATATAAATTAAAAACAAAAAAATAAATCTTAAAAAAAGGGCAAGTTCCTTGAGACCCAAGGTATCCAAAGGGTTCTTTGAAACTGAGGATTGGCAGGTGGGAAATAAACTAGGATATGGATATGGTTTCCGGGGTAATATAGATGTCAGACTTTATGTGAGTCAAATTCTCTTGTTTCCAAAGGAATTTGATTGAAACACACTTAGGCAGTACGGGAAAGCCACTTGGTCATTATGAGACTATGGATATCACATGCCAAAACCTAGATGCTGACTGGGTTCTTCCTTTCATCATGTTTCTTTATGAATGTCATTTCCAATTTTTCATACTAGCTTTCTCCATGAGGCCAGATCCATGGCCACAGGCTCTGCTAATGCTGTGTCTTCTTATCTTCACAACCAGACTTTGAGTGAATCTCTTTTCTTAAATTAATTTCCAAAGGCCCCCAAAGAAAGATTCTGATTGGCTTGGCTTGGGTCACATCAGCAATTCTGTGGCCTTGAGCATTCAAAAGCATAGTCAGCCAGGGTGGAGTTTCTAAATAGTCCCATCAGAGGAGCAAAAATACCATAGGAAAAAAAACCCCACTTACCCTCCACTGTACATATGAAGGAGAAAAGTTTGTTTACTGAATGACATATTCTAGTTAAGATGAAAAAATTACTAACAATGAAGAAAATGTTTTATAGTAGCCAATTCTTTTCTTTCCTATAGTTAGCCCCATCGCATGAATGAAACACTTTGTTATTATAGATAATAAAACTCAAATCAGCAACTTCCAAGGTGCCATCACACTGCATTATGATTTCTTATACAGAAGACTGTCTTCCCATGACTCTTGAGCTCTTTAATCTCAGAAACCAATTATATCTTTAATTCTGAGGCCACCTTCAGCATGACAATATAGTAGAAAAAATTGCCAAATCATATAAATAAGGAAAAGAGAAGAGAAAGGATCCTTGTGTGCGTATTCTTCACCACCCAGTGGTGATAGATGATCTATGATACAAAAGGATCCATGATACAAACAAATATGATCCATGGTGCAAACAAATCCAGCTGAAGGCAGAAGAGTCAGGGCCAAACAGATTAGAAAACATCTCTCTATGGCTCAGAAGTGTTTGGTTTTTCTGAGGAGAATTAAAGTAAGCCTCATAAGGAAGCCCACCTTTAAGGCTTTCTGTAGAAACTAAGCAGTAACCTCCAAATTATGAGATGCTATCTAATGGTTAAACAACAGATGGGACGGTTAAATGGTAACTGATTGATTAGAGGAAAGGGTCTTTTTGTGACTTAGAAAAGAAAAAACTGTTTGAGTTCAGAAGTCCAAGGAAAGTCATCTCCCTCACCTCACTACCTTCATAGAAAGATCACAATCATATATGAGGAACGACCTTCTAATTCATATTTAAGAATACTATTTTAAACACAAATAGCCTTTAGAATAGAGTGAAGAAGCTTACAGTAAAGAATAAGGTAACTGTGACTGATGGAAAAAGAGGTGTAAAATATGTCAGGTGCTGTGGACCTAAAGGAAATCATAGACACTGCTTTGTTTCCTCATCTTCAAAAAAAAAAAAAAAAACAAACAAACAAACAAAAAAAAACAATAAAGGGGAAGACTGGAACACTGATCTGGGTTCTTGCAAGTTCAACTGGCCTGACACAGCATAGGAGTATTCCTCTGGATGTCTGGACCGTTAGCTAGAAATTAAAATGAGCAAACATTAGCAAACAATCTCACTCATTTCTGGTATATCAGAGTTTTGAGAGCTACAACGTAAGTAGAGATGGGATTTTACACTAAATCCTAAGCCTTACCATATCAAGAATTAGCCCTTCGATGAAAATACAATCAGGTCATTAGGAATGTATTTTGGCTTAGTTTATCTTTTATCACAATAATGTTATATAACCAACTCAGACACACAAAAAAGCTTTCTTTATTGTTCATAGGTACATGGTGTAACGCTTAATTTTGTTCACCAAGCTGTTTAGGCTACAGTGCCCAGATGTTTAGTTAAATGCCAGTCTAGATGCCATAGCATAGATGTAATTAGAATGTATAATCATCAGACATTAAGTACATCAGATCACACAAACTAAGTAGTTTCAAGAAACATCTAGCTGTTTGACATATATAAGGACAAACCCTGAGGTTTTCTGAGGAATTCTATTTCAAGACAGTAATATTAGAAACCTGCCCTGTGTCTTCTATCTGCTAACTAATGTGGTAACTTAATACTTGTCAGTCTCAAGTTGAGTCAAGCAATTTCCTTAAAGTTTTGTGTGTGCATGCATAGTCCAGATGACATTGTAACTATACATATGCATGTGATGTATGAATATCCAACTAATATACAGGGTTAAGTAAGCCATTCTGGGGGTTTCAGCCAAACCTTCCCCTACATGGTGAGATGAACATAATATTCTCTTTGTCTTTACTGGGCTCCACCGTGGGTCTGGGTAATGGATGCTTATGAATGGCCTCTTCTGCTTCAGCAGCTAGTTAAAGATTACCAGACAATAATGTCTCATTATAAAGCAAACCAAAGAGTGGAGGACCTTCTGAAACTTCGATGATTCACCAGCATGCATCTATCCCACCATAGTCACAAACGCCACATCAGGGCCAAAGGATAGAAAGTGAACTCCATCTTTTAATGGGAAAACTGATGAAATTACATTGCAAAGGGTTTGGATCCAAAGAGGACGTTAATTGTGGCTATTAATGAAGTGGGATGCAATACCTTTATAAACCAGGCCAGCATAGTCTTAAATATGGTGCAGTTGTGAAGAATACAACCCATGCTGATAGCTGCTAACACTGTTGCTTGACCGGGGCATGTGGCAAGCTCAGTACTGTCCAGAGTATTATTTGCAGTGAAGCTATTAAAAAAGGGCTGTTATTCAGTTAAACGGTCCACAAATTAACCATATTTTTGTTATATAAACTCAAATTTGAAGCAACACTCAAGTTATATTAGATTTTTACATTCATTATTTACTTTAATAACCAGGACGAGGCATATGCTAAGTATATACATGGTACTAAAGAAAAAATTTTTAAAAACGAGGAGAAGAAGCAAAACAAACAAGGCTCCGAGGCTAGGACACATTTTGGCCTAGAGAGAAATGCTAGGATGAGTCTATGTATGGGGAGTGCTATGAACCTAAGGGACAAATCTGAAAGGGATTGGAGACAAAGAGTAGCTGAAGATGACAGATGATCTAAGGATGGCTGCGTGGTACCAACTCCTACAGCAAGCGGGCAAAACAATATCTTTGGAAGATGAATACCAGGAAGAAAGTCTTTGCAGGTGCAAGCAAAAGTATATTAAATGTGGATATGTTTTTCTTTGTTTTGAATATATTTCTTTCTATGCTTTCCTCTTTCCTGGAAAAAAATGGAGTATTGGCCAGAGAACAAACAGGAGCCTAACAGTGAGGAGAGGACAGGGAAAGGGCTCTTTTGCAAATTACTCCATAGGGCCACTGGCAAGATGAGGTTGTGGGGTCAGGTGGGAGTGATTTGAGCCACACTGGGACAGAGTCACATCAGAACTCCAGCAAACCTGCAAGTTTGCCAATACACACAGAAAGGAAAACAAAACCCAGCCTGTGATCGTTGTCACAGCCCAGATTCTCTCTGAAGTGACAGGGGATTTTGTGTTCAGACTTTGAACATCCCCGCCCTAGCTGGTTTGCTGATGAAACTCACTAACAGCTGTCCTCAGAATAAGGTCAAGAGTTAAAAGTGTGCCCAGGATGGATCTGTCTGATCACAGCATGTGTATGCTTCCTATTGCTCAGGGGCATAAGGGCCTCTGAGTGACATTTGTTAAACGCCAGCAGAGTCTCTAACAAAGTCCACATCCCTATGAAAGCTCAGGTCCCAGCCCTGAGAAACCTTCAAGGTAGAGAGCAAAATAGGAGGGAGGCTCTGGGCAGCCACAGTCACCATGAAGTCAGACCAGACTTCACACAGATACTGTGATGGGAGTAAAGACATGCTTTATGAACTGCCTCCTTGCAAAGTCCCCAGCAGCCAGTGGCCAAATAGAACCCTAGATTGTAGCTTCTTAAACTGTGGGCTATGACCCCATATATCATGGGGGTCATAAAAGTGGCAACAATAAAAGTTTATTGAATACAAAATGACCAAAAATTAATTCAAAATCGAATGAGTAATAAATCCCAGGTGTTCTTGGCAAAGCTTACCCATCATTCACATGTGATTTCATTGCTGACTCTGTTCCTAACATACAGCGTGAGGATTTTGCACTGCATTTGCCATTTTGCCACACAATGTATGAATGCCATCTGCAATGTCTCAGCTTGGATTAGACACAACTGTGTGCTATGAACTGCTATGCTTTCACTGGGCAAAGTCTTCTGTTCTTATGGAGACACAGTGGTTTGGTAATGGAAAGCAGTGCTTTGAATATCTCTATATTGTTGTTCCTTCTGGTGAAAGTACCTAATTACCTTATCATTTGTTTGTATTGTGTTAGATTTTTTTATTTTTTAAAAAGTTTTATGTTTGAGTTGGTGATTTGAATTTCCTTAAAAAAAATTGAAAAAACAACTATTAAATGGCTTTTGGCTTGTGATTAGAATATCCAGCCACAGAGAATGGTACACACGCGATGACCTCATTGACATTGAAGAAGAGAGGGAGAAATGTATGCAATAGTAATGAACAGCATATTTAAACAATTATACAATGACAATAAGTCAGCTTGTCCGGTTTAATTGCCATTCCTTCTTCAGAACTATGGAATAATTTTTAGTAACTTAGGTGTCCTGGTTTGTTCATTACATGCAACACATTCAGAACTTATTGAAGCATAAATATAGTTTCACTATTATTCTCTCACCCTCCAAAACTATTAAATTATGACTATTTGCTTAATTCTATTTCAGGTATGGCCATGTATAAAGAAATATGTAGTATAATTTTTTTCCTGCCATATATTTTCTTGTAGCACAGAAAAAATTGGGCATGCACTAAAAATAGACAAAGGAAAGTGGAAGGTGGTTAAACTAAATGGAAATAGGTTTTATCTGCAAGAATGTTGAGAAGAGTGCTCCAGCAAGGCTAATGGGGATTAGATGTGAAGAGTAGAGCTTTGCTGGTCTGAAGACAAGGGACACCCTGAATGGGTAGGACATGGGAAGGGAACTAAAAGTAGCTTCAGGAAAATAAAACTGAAAATGAAAAATACTTTCTTTAAAAACATTTTAAAGCCCTAAGTTGTTGGGTGAATAGAAAACAAACAATGATGAAAAGTGTGTACAGTGCTTAATTCTTTCCTTCTATAGTTGGCTTGCCCCATGATAGGGATGAAACACCTTGCTATAAAAGATGACAAGAATCAACACGATATTCACCTTAACCAATCACATTGTGTTATAATTTTCTATGCATAGGACTCTTCCCTCATGACAACTGAGTTTATTCAATGCACAATCTCCTAATATCTTTATTCCCAAGGCAGAGTCCAGATGTAGAATATGTTGAAGCATGTCCCCAGAAAATGAATAGGGAAGAGAGAGGGAAAAGGGAAGAAAATCTTGTAGGTGAGTTGCTGACCATCCATTGAAAATCAGTCAAAAAGGGTGGTGCACACCGATCCAATCACAAAAGAACACACATGGTATGCACTCTCTGATAGGTGGATATTAGCCCAGAAGATCAGAATACATAAAGTACAATCCACAAACCACAAGAAACTCAAGAAGAAGGAAGATCAAAGTGTGGACACTTAATTCCTTCTTTAAAGGGGGAAAAATACTCATGGAAGGAATTGCAGAGACTAACTATGGAGCAGAGACCGAAGGAAGGACAATCCAGAGACTGCTCCACCTGGGAATCCTTCCCATATTCAATCATCAAATACAGACACTACTGTGGATGCCAGCAAGTGCTAGCTGACAGAAGCCTGATATAGCTCTCTCCTGAGAGGCTCTGACAGTACCTGACTAATACAGAAATAAAAGCTCATGGCCATCCATTGGACTGAGTATTGGATCCCCAGTGAAGGAGCTAGAGAAAGGCCCCAAGGAGCTGAAGGGTTTGCAGCCCCTTAGGATGAACAACAATATGAACTAACTAGTACCCCTAGAGCTCCCAGGGATTAAACCACCAACCAAAGAGTACACATAGTTGGACTAATGGCTCCAGCAGCATATGTAGCAAAGGATGGCCAAGTCAGTCATCAATGGGAGGAGAGGCCCTTGGCTCTGTGAAGGTTCTATGCCCCAGTGTAGGGGAATGCCAGGGCCAGGAAGCTGGAGAGGGTGGGTTGGTGAGCAGGGGGAGTGGGGAAGGAACAGGTTTTTTTTTTTGTTTTTTTTACTTTTTTTCGGAGGGGAAATTGGGAAAGTAGATATCCTATCACATGTGTAAATAAAGAAAACATCTAATTAAAAAAAATCAGTCAAAGAAGGCAGCTCAGGGCGTGCAAAAACATCTTTCCATTGCTCAGAAGAAGTGATTTATTCATATGTGAAGCATCAGATCAAGCTTCATAAAAAGCCAACCTTTGAGCATTCCCATAGAAACTCAGTCTGACAACCCCCAAAGAGGAGATGTTGTTCATATCATAAACAGCAAGCAGGAGGGAGCCCCATGCTACATCCTGAAATTACTAAAGGGCAATAATTCTTAATAAAATAAACAAAATGGATGAATATTAACCATGTAAAACAGATAAGCTTGATGCAATCAGAAAGGAAAAACGTAGCAGTGCATTGGAAGTCTCAGAAGTATAAAGGGTCATGAGGGATTGTTATGGACAATTATATGACAATAAACTGAATAACTAAGGAAATATATTCCTAGAAACATGCTACTGACCAAGAATGGCTCAAGATCAAATAGAAACATTCCAATAATAGACATGGACATTGAACAGAAATTAAAGACCTCCTGAGAAATAAAAATGCAGGAGCAGACAGCTGCAAAGCTGAATTCTACCATTAAAAGAACATGTAATCCAGTTCCAAACAAAGAAACGAACATACAAAACAAAGAATAAATTTAAAGCAATTTGTTGAAGCCAATATTACACTGACAGGAGAAAAGTTCAGGATAATATCTGTGATGTCCACAGATGAAAACTTTAATATACACAAATAAACCAAATTTGACTACAGACCCAAAAGAGAATGCAAGATGAGCAATTTGGATTCACCCCTGGGATATAAGATAGGTTTCATTTGCAACTCAATCATGGTGATTATAAGAGAAAGAAAGAAAGAGACCACATGACCATCTTAATAGGTGTAGGTTTGACAAAATTCATCCTTATGCGTTAAAGTATCAAGAATACAGGCATGGAAGAAATATTTTCAACAGAATAAAACCATTTTTGGAAAGCCAGAGATAATAGAATGCTAAGTTGGGGGAAAAAACAATAGCTTTAAAAAAAATCTATTCTATAGTATACTGATTCAAAATAATCACTCATGAATACTGGGAAAAAATGAGAAAGATCTGGAATACACTAAAGAACTGAAAGGAATTCATATTACAAAGGAAGATAAAAATCACACTTCTTTGTGAATGACAGAATTCTCTATGTATGAAAAGTGCTAAAGACAATACACACCACACACACACCACACACATACACACACATAGACACACACACACACACACACACACACACACAAAATGTTGGAAACTAATAAACAATCACAGTTAAATCTTAGGGTAGAAAATCAACATAGAAATATTGGTTCAGTTTCTTTACATCAACAATTGTCTTAAAAATAAATTAAGAACATAAGTTATCCGATGACAGCCTAAGATAATATTGTTCCTAGAAAGAAATCAAGGTAATAAAAGGTCTATAAACGGAGAACAATACGGCAGTGATGGGATACAACTAAGGGAAAAGCTACTTTGTGCTAGTAGATTGGATCATAGCTATTACTTAAACACCTCTGTGGCCTAAAGAAATAGAATTAATGTAATGTATACAAAAATCCCAGTGTCATTCTTTTCTTAGGAAAAAACCCACAAAATTCTGAAATTTCTATAGAACTATAACATATCCCAGATAAAACAATCCTGAGAAAAATGGATTTGGAGGCACACTACTATAGATTTTAAGCTACATTAAGAAACTAGCTGTAGTAACTAGAGTATTGCACTGTTGGCATATACTCTGTAATAAGTAGAGGCAACACAGTAGTGAGCCCAGAAATAACACCAACCATGCTTGATTATTCACGATTTGAGAATAACCAAGAACAGAAAAAAAGGTAATATCTTTACTAAATGGTTTGAGGAAAACTAGATATCTATGTACAAAGAGTAGAACAGAACCATTATATTACTCAAAAAGGTGAGCTCAAAGTGAATTAGGCCCTAAAACAATAGCGCTTTGTAAGAAACTTGACATTGACCTTGGAAATATACTTTGAACACAACAGTTGCAAAAACAAAGCTTCAGCCACAGGATGACATAAGATGCAAAGCTGTGGAAACAACAGAATGAAAAAAGCAACTTAAATATTAGGAAAATGTTTATAAACTGTATATTATTAAGGGTTTTACACTCAAAGCATATAATGAATTCATACAATCTCAATACCAAAAATATTTTTAAATAGCCAAGAGCCCCAAATAAATACATAAAAGCATATTAATTGCCAGCCAGTGCCTGAGAAGTGTTCAACATTTAGCATTGGGGAAACACAAATCAAAATAACAATGAGCTACCAGCTCTCCTATGTGTGCAGAATGGAGAGAAATGGAAACCATTTTACATTGTTTGTTCCAATGAAACTTCGTGTTATATTAATGACTATGAAGGGCTCACTCAAGAAGGGGAAAATTATGACTTGTACAGGAGATCTGGTCAACTGCCTGGATCTAAAGAAGCCACAGAACTTAAAGAACTTACACCCAGTATTTCACTAAACCAGCACAGTCTCTAGCTACATTCCAAATATTTGTTCTCATATCCAGAGATAACTGAAGTTTTCATTAAGGAAATTTCTCTTTGCAACAGACTGAGACCATTACAGAAAGCCGCAACCCATCTAAATTCGGGATTGTGGAGCCTAGTCCCAGCTGAGACATCTACAACAAAAACAATATCCTGCATCTAAGGTTCAAAGAACTTTTGAAAAGTGGAGCCAGAAATATTGTAGAGATCAGAGGAACAGGATGCCCGCTGTGAGGTTGTTTCTCCTAGAAATGTCAGAGAAACTACATCCATGAAGTCTCACCAACATGGCTGCCTAAACATGATCTAAACCAGGATGACAAATGGACATGCTCACACAGATGGAAGACAGCTCTTGAGGTCTTAACCCTAGACAATGAGCTAGAGGCAACTAAGGAAATCTGAGAGCCAATTAGTTATCTAATACCAAATGGTCAGCCCTGAAAGCATACATACAGGTAACATTATGTAAAGTGGGCAAGTTATAGTTACATATTTAGAAACACCCACCCCATACACACAAACACATCAACAATTAAAGAAAAGAAGGCTTTGAATTTGAAAGAGAGCAAAGAGTGGTACATAGCGGTGTTTGAAGTGAGAAAAGAGGGTCATAAAATGATGTACTTATGTTAAAATATCAAAAAAATTAAAAATATTTTTAAAGGACTGAAAAATAGAATGGTGTTTGTATAAAAAAAATAATAGAACTACCACAGGATCTGATAGTCCTTTTATGGGATTATAGCACAAGAAAATGATAACACTTATTTGGAGAGAAACCTTCCCTTCTATGTTCATTGCAGCATGATTTACAATAGGCAAGCTATGAGAAAAGAAGTGTCTGTTGATGGATGAATGGATAATGGGACCATTGTGTGCAGGCACAATGGAATGTTGTTCGGCTTTTAGAGAGAAAGAGATCCTGGCATTTGCAATGAACCTGGAGGATATTATGCTGAGTGAAATAAGCCAGACACAGAAAGAATACATGACCTCACTTGCATGCCAATCACCAAAAAAAAAAAAAAAATGTCAAATACATGGAAGCAGAGAGTAGACCCGTGGTTGCCAAGGCTTAGGAGTGAGAGATGAGACTGATGGAGTTTGCTGGTACATGGGCACAAACGTTCAGCTGGAAGATGAATGAATCCTGGGGAGTCTAGCGCACACCACAGTAACTGTAGCTAAGAAAAAGTGTATTCCTGAAATTTACATTAAGAATAGATTTAATATTCTTATCACGCATAAAAATAACAAGATGAGGTGCCAGATGTGTTAATTAACTTGATTGTGGTAATCACCTCACAATGCGTGTCTACATATGTATTTCAAAACAGTAAGCTATACACTATATATATACATATATGTATATATATACATATATGTATATATTCATTTTTTTGTTTAATATACCACAATAAAAGCTGAAAAACAGTGATAGAAAGTAGTTGATGTTTGACTTTTTAAACTGAGACCAAATGTGGAATGGATCTGTCTATGATATACTTGGTGGTGTAAGAATAATTTAGATGGAACAAGTATAGTTCTTCCTTAACCGTTTACTGGGAACTTGGGTTGGTGAGGCTGTTTGGGGTCAGCTTATTAAGTCTTGAAGGCCAGAGTGCAGCATTATAGAGGTGACAGTATATTGCAAAATACCTTTGACCTTACACAGTGACTAATAGACTCTAAGAAGATAAACACGAGAGAGCAGGCTTACCTGCTCATGGTATGTGTAGAGAAGAGTAACCAAACAAACACTGTAGCAAGCTATCATACATTGGGATTCCTTATCCATCCACACAGTCATAGGTGGTTCTTGTGTGCTAGCTTCGCGTGCTGGTGGAAGGACAGAGGGATCTCAATCCAACAAGCATAAATCTTCTTCAGAACTGGAGCATGGTCGTGTCATAGTCCAACTGGGTTCCTGAAACAAAATTCTATAGGCTGCATGGTTTATAAATCACAGAAGTTTTCTCAAGGTTCCCTAGTCTGGAAGTCTGAGATTAGGCCATAGGCAGAACAGATTTCAGGGAGGGGGTGTCTTCTTTCCATGTTTGTTGATGGTGTCTTCTTGCCACGCTCTCACATGGTAGTAGAGCACAAACAAGTTCTCCTTGGCTTCTTTTGTTTGAGTGCTGATTGTTTTCCCAAGGTTTCTAACCTCCAAGCACTAGGATTTTACCAGTGGGCATTTTAACAAATGAATGTGGAGGGTCTGCCAACATGCAGACCAGAGCATCTTGCATACTAAACACCTAGTCATCTGTAAAAATGAATAAAAAGATCACTTGAATTACTCTAATGTACTATATTCCAAAACATTGTTCTTATTCTGTTTGAAGTCAGTTAAGATGATGCCTCTGATCTCCTCCTCATTCCTCTTTCTATGGTAAAGTCGTATCCCTGGATGGATCCTTCCATTCTTTCAATTCAGCTCTATCAATTCTGGGTTTCAGTCACCCAGAAAAGCAGACTGATCCCTCTCTGAGCCCTTCTTTCTCTTCCCATTAGAGTCAGTTTAAATTATTCATTTGCCTAACTGATATTTCTTCTTCATAGGTGGCACCACGGTAATTCTCAGTCTTGCCAACACTGAGATGATCACACGTTCTTAATCAGTGCAGTCCAAATTTAAGGTCTTGATGTTTCATTAGAATCTGCATCCCATGTAATTTACTTAGCACTTTAGAGCCGCTTCCTGCTCTCTGTTTGGAAACAAGATTCCCACATGTACCAAAACTTCTTCACACAAGGGGCTGAACTGGGTCTGAATGTACACATCTAGATTTAAATCTCAACTCCTGGGAGATCAAAGGTCTCTGCTTATTCAGATGTAGGCTGGGTGCCAGGAGTAGGCAGAAGGTCTGGATGTATGGTATATCAGCTACTGATGTGAGAACTTATTATGTGCTTGAATATTAGTTCTCAACAGGTAGTGACATTTTGGATGGATATATAACCTTTAGATGGTGAGTTCAGAGGGTGTGGATTACTTGGTGTTAGGTTTTAAAGGCTATAACCCAACTCTACTTCTGGTCCAAGTCTCTCTCCTGAGTTTAACAAGGTTTGAACAAGTAGCCACATGTTCCCATTGTCATATCCGCTACCCCTACATTCTGACTCATACTGGATTTTAACCCCTTGAGCTGAATTTTTCCTTTAAGTTTCTTCTTGTCAGGTATTTAATGACTGTGATGAAAAAATGTAAGTGGTGCAGAACCAATGGCTCAATATGAGTGAACTGAAGGGACTACACCAATGATGGTGGGCTTTGAGCAAACAGAAGAGTTGAAGGGATAAATCCGTGTGAAACCAGACGGCGGCGGCAAACACGTCCAGGGTGAAGTCATTCAGTCAGTGTTTGCAAATCTGTCATGAGCAAGATAATCAGAGGGCAAGTCAGCGGAGACCAGAACAATGTGGCTTGACAACCTCCAAAGAGAGACATCATGCTACAAGTCAGCATGGCCTCTCTTGAGCTAGTTTCAAAGTCCTTCTGAAGTCCATGTGTTCTAAAACCAGATGCTTTGGCTTCTCCCCCTTTGTACGTATGAAACAAAGGTTCTTCGTGTTACTTCATAAAACCAAACAGAAGTGTTCAAATAAAAACATTCCCTCCAGCAACTCCACAGGACTCTCTTCTGCTCATTTGAGAAGTTTCCTGCATGGATAGCAGGCTAGAGATAATCTTGCTGTAAGTCCCAGGAGAGGCTCGGCACCTCTCATAGCGTGAATGTGCTGGCTGCCAACACTGACATTTTTCAACCAGTTGCTTGAGCACAGACTCCTGCTCTGAGTCTCTCCTGTCCTTTTAAGACTTTCCTCTTGTATTTTGTTCTTAAACTTTTCACCCTCATTAAATTAAGCTCCGACTTTTTGGCAAAACCCTGTCCCTAGGGGGACTTCTTTAAAAGTCCCACATTGAGTTAAAATAAAATCCTTCTTTTGCAATTACAGCGGCAGCAGACCTTCCCTGTATTGAAAGTTCCCGAGTCCACACAGCCTTACCTAGCCCATGGATGCTTCTGTTTGATACCCAAAATTATCTTTTACTGAAAACACCAGGGAGGCTGGATTCTAACTAGTATGTCCTTTTAAATTCGCTTCACTTCTTGGACAGAATCAGCTCATTATAAATCTGTTCCTTGTCCTTCATTTGAAGGCAAGAGGGAGCGACCACGCTTCCTGGACCAAAGTCCTTACATCCTTTCAGTCCTTTGAGCTTCTGATGTCCCATCTTGTATTTCCACCTACACCTGCCAGCACTGAGAGAAAGGGCCTGGCAAAGGGTGACAATGCTTCCCAAAAAGGAGCTCCGAATATCTGCCACTTTGGCCTTCATTCTTTTTTTTTCCCTAGCTACTCTGATCTAGCCACAGTATTGGGCCAGTTTATCTCTTGTTATTGATTGCATTTTTGTAACACACATTAACAATGGATTACTATGATAACAATATTTTACTAGGTCATAAAGCCACTGGAAATGTATACAACTGCTAAGACTGTAAAGATATTGGAAAAGAAATAGGCATGTGGTGCATTGGAGCAGAGCTGGGTGAGAGACTGGAGCTCTGTCACTGAGACTTTTCTTCCTTTGTTTTTGTTTTTTGTTTTTTGTTTTTTTTGTTTGTTTGTTTTTTTTTTTGTTTTGTTTTTTGAGACAGGGTTTCTCTGTATGGTCCTGGCTGTCCTGGAACTCACTCTGTAGACCAGGCTGGCCTAGAACTCAGAAATCTGCCTGCCTCTGCCTCCCAGAGACTTTTCTTCCTAACAGCACTTTGGACCTTGGTGGTGTCTGCTCAACTTGAAATGATCTCTTATTCCTTCCCAGACTCCATCAAATCTCCCTGGAGCTATGAATATAACATGGGAATTGGAAGCAGAACTAACTTCATTTATTCAACTACTCATTCATTCATTTGAATGAATGACTGTCTATGTCAGTTTTGAGGATACAGCAAATAACTCGAGTTTGCCTAGTAGGAAAACGAAATAGCTTTTTTTTTTTGGTTTTTTGAGACAGAGTTTCTCTGTGTAGCTCAGAAATCCTCCTGTCTCTGCCTCCCAAGTGCTGGGATTAAAGGAGTGTGCCACCACTGCCCAGCTAGGAAACAGCTTTTTAATACAACAGGAAACTATTTTTAAGAGGTCCATGGAAGGTATTAAATATAGTGCAAGGTTCTGGAATACAAACATGACCAGGGACAAAAAATAATTTACAGAGAAGGTAGAATGCCCTCTTGGCCTACACTCATTTGAAGTGTGCCCTGGAGGCAAATGGAAATTTGCAACATGGAATTGATTGGTTTGTGATTAATATGCCTAATAGCTAGGACTGGGTGCTCAGTTTTTAATCTCAAAGATCAGAGTCTCAAACCTACATGTACTTTCAGCTAAGTAATGTGGGATGTGTATTAAAATGTAGATTCTTTTCTCTGGTTCTGGGATGAAGCTTGAGAGACTATTTTCAATAAATTCCTGATTAAAGAATCATTCTGTTATCATACATGTCTCTTAGTAAAAATAAAACACTTATGTATTGATATATATATATATATATATATATATATATATATTTTAAAGGTTAACACTAGTTCTCAACCTAAACAAAAATCACAAGAATGATACCAGAAACTTGAAAGCTCAGTGTCCAATGTTTCGTGAAGATTCAGATTCACTAGCTGGTTTCATTCCACCCTTTGCAGGCTAGCTCACCCTTTCTACATATCCATGTACAGTATTTTCCAGTAAAACTGTTTAGAATTGATTTGATCTATAGCCCTTCACTCCTAGACTCTTCAGGGATGAGCATGATACATTCATCAGGATCAGCCCTGACTCAGCATCAGTAGCTCAGAGCCATTTGAAGGCAAACATTCTCATTCCAATCCTGCTTTGGGTAGTACTTCCCCAACCCTTTAGTCTAGGATCCAGGCCAGGATCAAGATTTGCATTTGTGTCCCCAAGTTTTCTTTAATTTGGAAAGCTTGCTTAGCCGGTTGGTTATGTTTTTCTTGACCTTGACCATCTTGCATACTAAAGCACAATGATTGTGTAGAATGCCCTTTGATTTAAGATTGTCAGATGCTTCCTCTTACTTAGATTTAGGTATTCATTGTTGGCAGTGCTATCAGAGAGGCCGTGTTGTGACCCAGACCATGCTTAGAGCCTGGAGTATGCAGCATGTGGACCAGTACCGGCCACTATTGTCTCAACCAATGTTCTCCTTGGCAGGAGTTCTGTGTTCCTCAGTGCTTTATTTGGTCCACTCTGGCTAAGAAAAACATAAGGGATTCTAGATTCACCTAGAAACTTTGCGTAATAGATCTTCTCCCTTTCAGCTGGGTCTCTCTGTCTTATGTCCTTGCTATGTATTGCCTGTTTCTCACATAACATGTGTGTTGTCTGGCTCCGTGCCGTCTCTTCATTGTCTGCTCCTGGCAATATTTTCGGGATGGACACTGAGATCTAGACTTCTGTTAGATCTGCCTGGCTCCTTAACGTTCCAAGAAACATATCCCACTGGCTGGACGTGTCATTCATACCTTCTACCCCGCCTCCCACCCCCATGCTCCTGTCAGTCTCCTCACTTCTCTATGAAGACTCCAGCTTCCCCAAGTTACTTGTATACACTGATGTCTGAGAAGCTCTGCATAGATTTTGAAGGTGAGGAAGTTCGTTGTTGATGGGGAAGGAGAGGGGGGAAAAGAGGATATTGAAATTTGTCAACGAGTGCAAATTTCAGGAGGAAGGAGGTTTCACATTCTACTACGGCAGCAGGGTACCCAACTCAGCAAGAACACAGCAAACATTCCTAAATAGCCACAAGAGAGATTTCAGATGTTCTCACTACAAAGAAAGGATGAATGTTTGAGGTGATTGGTGGTTGTGATAATTATCCCGATTTGATTGCATAACATAAACAAGTATCAAAGTAGGAGATTTTTACCAGTCTAGGTAGTGTATTGTGCACACAGTATGTAAAACTAATATATATCAAATTAATTAAATAATAGTAGGAATTTTTTTTGGAAAGACCATTCCAGTTAACAACAGAGACATGTGTTCTGGAAGATGTTTGTAGTGGCAGGCTGTTCCACTGAGAGTAGCCAGACAAGACCCAGGGGCAACTGCCAGGCAAGGCCAGAACGACAGACAGTTGTTGTCACCTCTCCCAGGGAGGCTCTTGCTCCTTCCCAGTACAAGATCTTAACAAGATGTGTCCTTGTCTGAGCTTCAGTTTTTTCATTCATAAAATGGAAATTATACTGTGACCTACCTGGCAAGTTTGGGGACTTTAAGCATTTATAGTCTGCTTAAATGGGCGATTTAATCAGACTTGGATGATTTCTTGCAGAAACTCCAGCTTGGTGCCGGATTGAGGCCAGTGATGCTTTTCCTATCTGGGGTTCGGATCAGACTCACTGGCTGGGCCAGCTCTGAACTTACAGATGGTGGCAAAGTGGTCCAGCTTCTTAGGTCTGTGGTACTGAGTCTGGGAAATAAACAAGCAGGGTGGGACAGTCAGAGCCTCAGGACCAAGGGGATCAAAGCTGAGCAGTGCACATTCCAAGAGGAGTGTTTGAGGCAGGGACGGGGTAACAGAAGCTATCGTTGCATGTGATGGTTTTATGAGAATCACAGATAATTGTGTCAATCTGTTGTGAGTGAAAACTTCCCACACTGCCCGAATGAGAAGTGCCAAGAAAAACAGTCCTGATCAAAGCCCAGATGCCTTTGTCACCAGTGTTTTCTCTGCAACACACCCAAAGGCATTTTGTAAAATAGCAGCAGCAGCAGCAGCAGCAGCAGCAGCAGCAGCAGCAGCAGCAGCAGCAGCAGCAGAAAAGAGGACGTGTTAATAGGATACGGATTGGGTGTCATCGACTTGTTTCCAGGACGAGTCTTGTATGAAGACAGACATCAAAATGGAGAGTAGAGATGAATTCACTCACATGTTGGCACTTGATGGAGAGAAGGAGAAAAATCAAATGCTTTAGTGGCCCAGATGCTACCACTCTTGACGTGAACATTTTTTAGCTCCATTTAGCTCTTTCAAACTAATGGGGTTATAAAATCATTTTGCAAGGATGACACCATTAGCAAATGCTGTCCTTCTTTGCCTTGGAACTTGAAATATATCAATTAGCAAATATTTACTGAGTGTCCACTACATGCCAACACTGGGCTAGGCATGAAAGGACAGTGGGAAATGCTGTAAAGTGTTGACACTTGGTGACAATGACTTCGTGGGATAGTGTGTTGGGCTTTCAAATCCTCCCCTCACTCTATCCAGGTTGCTATTGTAGTTGGCTTCCCGTTGCTGTAATAAACCGCTGACCAAAAAATGAGGAGGAAGGGGTTTGCTTTACCTTGTCACATCACAATCACTGAGGGAGGTAGAACAGAACTCAAGCAGGAACCTGGAGGCAGAGCATGGAGCAGAAGACATGGAAATACGCTGCCTGGTACCTCGCTGTCTTTGTCCTGTTCAGGAGCATTACTTATAGAGCCCAGGTCCACTTGCCTAGGCATGGTGCTACTCACAGTGGATTGGGAACTCTAATATCAACTGGCAACCAACAGAATGCTTTGCAGACATGGCCACAGGCCATTCTCTGGTAGCAATTCCTTAGTTAAGGTTCCAACCCCTCCCAAGATGTGTCAAGGTGACAACTATAGCTAACTATGCAGGTGCTAACCCAAAGCCCTAATTTATAAACTAGAAAGGAAGTGAGAAAAGTTAGTCATTCTCATAATACATACAGTACTAACTGAGTTTCGATATGAATATGAATGTGAATATGAATACGAATATTAATGTGTGTGTATGTGTGTGTATGTATGTGCACATCTTTTAGCATCTGAGGAGGCCCGAAGAAGGTATAGGATTCCCAGGAGCTAGAGTTGTAGGGAGTTGTGAGTTGTCTGATACAGGGCCTAGAAACCAACTTGGGTCCTCTTAGTCTTTAATCCATCTCTCTGCACCCTGGCACATTTAAAAAAAAATGTACCTGCTTTTTTTCACTACACTCTGCAGCATTAGACAAGAGATACTGCAGACATTTAAAGAAGACAAAGGAGGCAAATATTGCATGGTAAACATGGATTGTTTTTTCCAGTATGGAGTCAGTCCATTTTAAGGTGAAATGGGAATGTAGAGAGGTGCTCTTAATACCAGAAAGGGGTTTGTTCTTCAAAGAGGAGAAGTTAGGTACCCTGATGCCTGTCTCTGAAGCCTCCTCAGTAACCCTGGGCATTGAAAAACCATGGCTGCTTTGCAGGAGGATCTGTCTGCTCTCTGGCTATCTGTGTCCTGCACAGATGGTGTCTGGAGTATTTAGTGTGGCTTCCCTCATCTACAGTTTGCAACAAGGCAATGTCATCACTCACTCTCTGTGTGCCACCCCCTGCCAGGGTTCCTCAGGGTGCTGGAAGCAAAGCAGTTAAACTGGCTGGGAAATACTGTCTGCGTCACTGTGAAGTGGGATGGGAAAGAGGCTGCTGGGAGATTGATGTGTGTACTCAGCCCTGCACAGAGAGGGATGGCCATCCTGCTGTCGCTCCCTCCTCCCTGCTCCCTGACAAGTGTTCTGGGCTGTTCGAGGAGGCATTGAGTGAGCATGTCTGGGTTGATTCAGTGAGGGGCATGGCTCAGAGCTGGAATGTCCCATCCTACAGGGACATGAGGGGCGTGGCGAGGAAAGCTGCTTGAGACATACCACTTTTGGATGAATTTGTCATTGAGAATCCTACTCCCATTCCCAAGAAGAGTCGGGAGGAAACAAGGAGCTAAACACCAGGCAAAGAGAGTTAGTTAATCTGTGTCCAGAGCACTTTGAAATAAAAAAATCAGAGCAGGTTCACTGGATGCCATCCACTTCCATTTCACGCTCTCGGAGCCTGAAGACAGACTGATGAGCTTGGCTGGCAGGACTGCTTCTTCCTTTCCCTGGCTCACTGTCTGACTTCATTCTTCCTTCTGTAGTGTAGGGGCATGGTCTCAAGGAGCCTGGCTTGGGTAAGCAGCGCAGCAGGCCTCCAGTCTCCTCCTTAAGCATGGGGGGAATTCATTTCAGCAACTTCTACTTCCATATCTTCCTCTTGGCCCTTATTGTACCTCCCAGAGGGGATTGCCAATGCTTTTACCAGGGCAAAGGTTGAGACAGCTCCTGAGGATTATTACACTGAGTCACATCAGATGGTGCCAGGGCAAGGAAGACCTGAGTCAGACCTTGGGAACAGTTGCCCAAGCTGTCTGAAAACTTGTAGTGTGTTGTGTGGTGTACACTCACTAATGTCACCTGGATCTTGTCTGATAGGGGTACATTAATTAGTGATCATCTGACTGCCTTTCAGTATCAAACCGACTTTGATCCACAGGCAAGGAGAAGTGGGATAGTAACGAGAAGGAAAAAGAACTTCTGGATTCTCCTTAATCCCAACATTTGGAAAGACTTGACATGCAGTCATTGTGCTCCAAATTTATTACTACAGGAGAGGCTGGGGAAGAGGAACAATTCAGCAATCTATTGGAACACAGCACATGGTCATAAAAGCATAGGTCTGTTGCACGGAGAGCACAATGGGGCCTGGAGTGGGAACAGGGTTTTCCAATGCTCAATTTATCATCCCCAGGCTCAGGGCAATGAGACTTGCAGTGACCTAGGGAAACAGCCTACTTCTCAAACCTGCAGAAGATGGGGGTGTAGCCTCTGAAGAGATCTTCACACTTAGGAAAGGGATGGGAAAAAGCCCTACAATTGGTACTAACTGAGGGGTTGCCATGAGGCAGGATTTACCCTCATGATGTTCCCTTCATCCTAATTTTGCATACAATATGATTTGAGTTCCTAAGTACCAAGCAATTTTTACCCAAAGCCATGCAGCTTGCAGCTGCACAGGAATGATTCTAGCCTGTCTAACTTCAAAGCTCACATGTTTATCTTTCCCTAGCAGACTATAGTACAACTTCAGTTTGAGATTGTTGGGTGCTTGTCAATAAGTGAGTGAAAAGTTTCCTGTAAGGAGTGTTCTGTCTTCTTGTCTCTTGTGTCTTAAGTTGAGGCAGAAAATCCTTTCTATTTTCTTCAAGTTTTTCTTCATGCTAGTTTTCTTCCTCTATGGGTTACAGGGTGAGTTAATTAATTAAACAATTAAACATGTGTTATTTAGTGCCTACTACTTGCCATGCACTAGACTGTATGGTGAACGATGATAAAGTGCAATTTGGGAAAAGGAAATAACAAATTCACAAAAAAGAATTGAAAATAGAATTAAAGTACATAACTCTAGCTTATGAGTAGGACTATTAAAAAAACAGTGGAAGACCATAGAGAACTGCTATAGATCATTGGAGAAGAAAAAACAAGTTAGGAAGGTAGGTCAAGGTCCCTAGGATGACAGTCAAAGAGCTGTAAAACACGACAGAAGGGATGTCTCATAGAAGTAACATCAAGTGTGAAGTCCCGAGCTGGGCAAGAGCTGGTTGTGTTTAAGTTGTTAAAAAAGGGATGGGTGGGTAAGAACCAAAGGCTGGAGAATCCAGACGGGGAGCTGGCTTCGTCTTGCTTTTGAAAGAGATTGATCAGGTGGCCTTCCATTGGCCATGCCATGAAGTTTGGAGTCAGCTGTGGTAGCAGTAATAAGATATGACTAAAGATTTACAGGGAAAGAGTAGTAAATGCTGTTTTAGCTTTGACAATAATTTTGTTGGTAGAAAAAGATGCCTTGGCTCAAATCTTAAAATGTAAAAAAATCAAAGGTTTTGATTTTTTTTTTCTTCTTCATGACAGGGTTTCAAAGGACAGCTCTGACTGTCCTGGAACACACTTTGTAGGCAAGGCTGGCCTTGAACTCACAGAAATTTGTCTGCCTTTGTCTCATGAGTGCTGGGATTAAAGGTATGTGCTACACTACCTAGCCCAAAATGTAGTAATGTATTGGTAGAATCAGACTACTTATTCTTACCTTTCAGGTATCCAGCCGCTCTGCCAGTTTAGTGTATGTGGTTCTGAATGTAACACATACTCACTCTCTCTCTCTCAAACATACACACACAGACACAGACACAGACACAGACACACACACAAAATGTTTATACACATCTATGCCTATGGTAAATACACATAATATTATAAATATATGCTGCATATTGGCATTTTGGTCAGTAATAGATCACATATACATAGTGATCTCATTAAGACTATTCTGTAGTAACACTGTAATCATCTTTTGGATAAATATACCCTTTAATCCTCCCTTAATGGTGAAATGATTTAAGGACACATTTCCTTGAACATAGCTGTTATTAAGCAACACATGGTAGTCTGTATGTGTATTAT
>JADRCD010233402.1:0-24721 GCA_019843815.1 Montemys delectorum | reverse complement strand
CACACAGGCTCAGACATCTATTTAAACAGTCGATGGCACTGTTTAGAGAGGTATATCTTTAATGTAGAGGATGGATCACTGGCTTTGATAAATTAAAGTTTTAACCTACTTCGAGACCACTCTGTTTCATGCTTGTTGTTGAGAATATGATCTCTCTGCTCCTTCTTCCTACTGTTATGCCTGGCACTTGTGCCTCTGCTTCATCATGATGGAATTTTACTCTTCTTCAATAATAAATCAAAATAAACACTTCCTCAAGTTGAAATTGAACAGACTGAAATTGGTCATACCATTTTATCACAACAATTAGTAGAAAATTCTAATTCTAATACAGAAACAGGTACCAGAGAGTAGGCTGTTGCTTGAAGAACCTGATCATGTTTTTTTTTTTTTTTTTTTTTTTTTTTTTTTTTTGGAAGGAATGTGGGACTTTGGACCATAAAAATGGATGAATGCTATAAGCAGAGCTTAATGGGCCATTCTTGTAGAATACTGGTAGACAGTAGTACTGTTAATGGATTGTGAAGGACCTGCTCAAGCACTTTCAGAGGGGGCCAATATGTGCAATTTGTTCTGGGCTACCAGACATTTGTGTGATATTCTGGCCATGAATCAAGCCTGCATTCTGCTCAGTTTTGAAGAATTTGCTTGAGGCTAACTTCTGTGGCATGGTTGTTACTGATAACTGGAATACAAATCTACAATGAAAAAAAAAACAAGTGGAGAAAATACAAAATGTCAATGGAGGAAAATGTTGCTTAGCACTGAAATAGAGGAGAGGAGCATGACCTATGCACCTCTACATCCCAGCTTGCTTTTGAAGATTTTAAAATGTTTTTTCAGTGTTTTGAGAAGTCTATTTAGTTCTACTCTTCTTTAACTTGGGTTATATTTTCCTAGTGTTTAGTGGGTTTTATGTATCATAGATACTAAACTCATGTAAGATATAAAAGAAAAAACCTCTCATTCTGCAGGCTCCCTGTCCACTGGTATGATATTGTTCTTTGCTATAGTACCTCTTGTCAACTGTCAGTCTTGATACCTATGTTTCTGTGCTCCTGTTCAGAAAGGCCTTTCCTGTTCTTTTAAGTTTAAACATATTTTCTATTAGAGTCAGGCCATTAGGTCTTATGTTGAGATCCATGATAATTTGGAATTAAGTTTTTTGCAGGTTAAGGAATATGGATTTAGTTTTGTTCTTCTACATATAGCTATCCAATTCTCCCAGTACCATTTGTTGAAGATGCTGCCTCTTCTCTAGTGTGTGCTTTTGGTTTCTTGTTTAAAAAAAAAAAAAAAACAGGTGTGGGCAGGTGTGGGGACTTAAACATGGGTCTTCAATTCCATTCTATTGACCAACATGTCTGTTTTTAATGCCAGTAACATGCTTTTTATAGCTCTGTAGTATGCATTAAAACCAAAAACCACTGCCATAGTGCAAACTAGTGAGACACTGTGTAGAGGGTTGGTGGCTTGGCTAGCAGGCCAGGTACAGCGAGGTCTCTGGCTGGGAAGTGACTAGGTGGGCAAAGACAGCTGCCAGCGGCGAAGGTTTCTGGAGAGAATTCTCTTCCCCAGAAAGTTACAGCTCTTATATGACAGAAGCTCTCAGATGATCCTTGATGGAGTAATTTTCACACCCCTTAATATTATCTAGACCTTCTGGATAAGGTCTTTTGGGGTGGGTTGGGGTCTGACAGCTGGAATGCTCCCAAATGAGTGAATCCTCATGTACACTGGCCTTTGTTATGTAAACCTTGATCCCCAACTTAAAGCTACTGGTTAACAAACCACAAGAAACTCAAGAAGAAGGAAGACCAAAAGGTGGACATTTAATTCCTTCTTAAAAGGGGGAACCAAACACCCATGGAAGGAGTGGCAGAGATTAACTATGGAGCAGAGACTGAAGGAAAGACAAGCCAGCCTGATATAGCTCTCTCCTCAGAGGCTCTGACAATACCTGACTAATACAGATGTAGAGGCTCACAGCCATTCATTGAACTGAGTACACAGTCCCCAATGAAGGAGTTAGAGAAAGGACCTATGGAGCTGAAGGGTTTGCAGCCCCTTAGGATGAACAACAATATGAACTAACTAGTACCCTCAGAGCTCCCAGGGTCTCAACCACCAACCAAGGACTATACACGGTGGGACTGATTGTTCTGGCAGCATGTGTATAGTAGAGGATTGCAAATTCGATCATCAATGGGAGGAGAGGCCCTCGGCCCTATGAAGGTTCTATGCCCCTGTGTAGGGGAATGCCAGGGTCAATAATTGGGAGGGGTGGGGTGGCAGGCATGGGGAAGGAGGAGGCAACAGGGGTTTGTTCTTGGTTTTGTTTGTTTGTTTGTTTGTTTTTTGGAGGGGAACCTGGGAAAGGGAAAATTTACATGTAAATAAAGAAAATATCTAATTTAAAAAAAAAAGCTACTGGTTAATAAAAGGCTAGAACCTGTGACTGGACACTAGAGAGAGAGAAAAGCAGGACCTGAGAATCGAGTGAGAGGTCTGAAGAGAGAACACATGACTGGAAGAAAGGAAGAAGAAGAAAGAAGATGGAAAGAACAAGAGGTCTCCATTAGACAGGAGGATGGATCAGGAGCACATGGACTAGAGAAATGCACTCTGAAGACAGACTGATGGATCAAAAGCAGCTGGAGCAAGACTCAAACAGAAAGAAGCAAAGGATATTTGGATTGGCTATATAAGAATAGTATATAACTTGTATAGTTAATAGTATATAACTCCAATCTAGGCTTACAGTTTATAAATAAAATAACAGGTTTTTGTGTCTTTTATAGGGGATAGCTAGAATAGAATATTTCATTTACATCTAGAAATTCATCCCTTTCTTTTAGGTTTTCTAGTTTAGTGGATTATAAATTCTTAAAGTATGACCTTATGAATGTCTGCATCATCAGGCCCTATTTCAACATCTCTCTTTTCAACCTTAAATTTATTAATTTGTATCTTTTTTTCTTTGGGTTTATTTGGCAAAAGGTTCATTAGTTTTTGTTAATTTTTCCAGGAATCAACTTTTAATTTCATTGATTATATTATGTATTTCTATTTCATTAGTTGCATTAAGTTTGACTTTTTCTTTTTCATTTTGGATGGTGTTCTGATTTTTCTAAAGCTTTTCAAGTGTATCGCTAACTTCTTAATAGGATATTTTTCCAATTTGTTGGTTAGGCTTTCCTCTGAGCTTTTCTTTGACTCCCTGAGCTTTTCATTTTGAGTTTTATTTCATGTAAATATAACTTCTATTTTCTCTGATGATATAAATGTCATCTTGGTGACTTACTGTTGAATAAGCTCACCCTTTCTAGTTTTTTCTAAACTCTACCTGACTGGTTCAACTCAGCTTTTCTTGCCCAAACTCCTCTCCAAGCTGACTTATTCAAACTGGCTTCTCTTGGCTTCTGACTAGATTGCTCTGCTTGGCCTCAAAATAACTCTGGCAATCTGATTTATTCTAGCTCATTCTGTCTTTACCTGCAACCTGTCTCTGTAAAACTGTCCCAGTTAAACTGCCCCCTCCCACTCCTGCCTCTCTTCACCCCTCCTTCCTCTCTGTGCTGCTCCCTTAAGTTGCCTCCCTTTCCTCTGCAGTTCTCTTGAATAGCTTCTCTTTCATCTGTTCTCATGAGAGTTGGGCATATCCTATCTCTGGCTCATTCTGTCAAATATTTCTCGTATTTGTCACTTTGTCTGCCTTTCAACTAGACTTTCAAACATGACTGCTTCTTTCTACAAACCTTCCCTTCATTGTTTGGGATTAAAGGTGTATACTCAGGTGTCTGTATTCCAGCCAGAGGAATTAAAGGTGTATGCTAAGGGCGTGACTATTTTATCAGATCACACAGACCTAGAAGATCTTTGGCTGTGATGCCTTGCCAGAACAGCCGTGCTGCTAGATTAAAATTCTAATCCTAATGAAGGAGCTAGAGAAAGGACCCAAGGAGCTGAAGGGTTTGCAGCCCCTTAGGACAAACAACAATATGAACTAACTAGTACCCTCAGAGCTCTCAGGGACTAAAACTCCAACCAAAGAGAACACATGGAGGGACTCAGGGCTCCAGCAGCATGTGTATAGCAGAGGATGTGCATAGCAAGGGCCTCATCAATGGGAGGAAAGGCCCTTGGCTCTGTGAAGGTTCTATGCCCCAGTGTAGGGGAATACCAGCCCAGTAAGCAGGAGGGGGTGGGATGGTGACCAGGGGGAGGAGGGAGGGAACAGGGGATTGTTTTAGTTTTAGTTGTTTATTTTATTTTATTTTATTTCTTTTTTTGGGGGGGAGGGGAACCTGGGAAAGATGTTGTAAATAAAACATCTAATAAAAAAGAAAAAGAAAAAAAATTCTTCCATAATTTCAATTAAGACTTTTCTTCAAAGATTCTATCTATATTAAATTTTATTTTCATATCTCAAATTGTTTTTATTATTCCATTAAACTGAGTGTTTCTGTGGTCTTCACTCAGGAATTTGGTCATATCTTCTGAGTTCCTTGAACATATTTATAATTGCTATTTTGAAGTTCATGTCTTGTGTATCATCAGCCAGGCTGCTTTTCTTGGGAAACTAGGGTTACTATTTTCTGTGAGACATATTGTCTTGATTGTTCATGTTCTTAGTGGTTTTTATTTATTTTTTGTTTGTTTGTATATTTTTAATGGGATATTAAAATCTAATCTACATTTAGGGTACAAAGTGTTTCTTTTTATGGCTATTTAATCTTGCTTTTGTTGGGTAGGTAGTTGGATCTTTGTTTTCTGTTACCCCAGCTTGTCATGTTGTGGATCAACTGAATAATGGTTTTCAGTCTTGGGGGTACTTTAGGGTTCCATGTTCAAATCCTATAAATTTCCACATTCACACAATAAGTAGAATGACTTGTAGGCCAGCAGGAATGGGAGGGGTATGGCTCTAGATGTTATTAAAAGGATTTCAGGTCAGATACAAAGCAGTCCCAAGTCCCAATTCCTATCTGGTGTTCCTATTTGGACTCTGTTCAAATTTCTTGAGATACTAGGCAAAGTAGTGCAGTGGGCAGGTGGGGTGGCTGATAAATGGTTAGAAAGGGGATGAGACTCCAATTTTAATATTACATGTAATGCGCTCAGTGTGAGTTTCTGCTAAATAATATATCTTTAAATCACAAGTATTTACTTTTGTTGCATCTCTTTTTATTTCATTCTTCCGGAGTAATAGAGCTTGGTAGCTAGAGAAGGGGAAATGGGACAGGGGACAGGAAGACAATCTTAAGGAACAAATATTCTGATGAGAGAAAAATAAATTTATTGATAGTATAGTAGATGCTACATGTGAAAAAATTCTAACTGTAACATTTATGTATCTTCTATAAATTTGGAACATGAATCCTTACTTAGTAAACATTTGACTATATACCATTAATATTCAAAATTTTTGAAAAGGCAAAATTCAAAAATATTTGAGAACTGTTAAGTCTGGCTCAATGGTAAATAAAGTGTTTGCCTAGCCTGCTCCAGGTCCTATATGTTCACCCCAGCACCACCATCTGGCATAGTTTATCTAGCAATTCCATCCAAAAGCAAATATCTCATTTACCTTTCTTCCACTAGCAGTAGGAAATTCTGTGCTTTTAAAGGGCTCATTTGATTATATCAGGATCACCTGGATAATATACTTCTTAAATGTCAACTGTGCCTTCTAATATAACCATCTTAGAATTTTGCCCAGTATGATATACATTTAAGATAAGGTTCATTATTAATGAAAGCCATGCATAAATCATTTGATTTCTATCTTTATGCTTCTTTTTATCCTTTTTCAAATATTAGAGTTGCCCTATTACCCCACAATATTCCAATAGAGCTTTGATTATAGAGCTTAGATTCTTGTTCACTTATACATAACATTTACTACTATCTTTAATCTATAGTTCATTGTAGATATCTCAGTGAAAGCTATCTGCCTATTTTGTAAACCTTACTTTAGTTAAAAATGTTAACATGTGATAAGGAAGTAAAAAAAAACCAACTTGCCTAAGGCAAGCAAGATCTATTATCTTTCAACTGAGTACAAAATGAATGTACAATGTACCATCATCAATCTTAACCATGTGTAGAACCCATTCTTTTCCTTCAGAATACCCAAAGTTACCTAACTAAGATGTGGGTTGACAAAGAACTAGTAGTATTTACATCATTAAATGAGTATATTAGTTTTGTTTAAAAACAACATATGCTGTTAATTCTTTTCCATTATTACTTAAGCTGTGTACACTTGAGATTATTTGTCAAAAATACACTTTAGTCTAGTTGTTAAGAGTACAGTCTGTACTCCACTTAGAATGTAAAATGCTGTTCTGAATGTGATTCCTATCCTAAGAAGAAAAGGGTAGGTAATCTAATACACAAAAGACTCACTTTTCTTAAGTAGACTGAAAGTTGAGGTTAGATGCTTTCTTAGCCACATTCTTTGTTGCTCTATTCACAAGAGCCAGGAAATGAAAACAACCTAAACGTTCTTCAACTAAGAATGGATGATGAAGTTGTATAGATGCAATATGGTAGATTATTCACTTGTAAAAAAAATGAAATCGTGAAACTTGGAGGTGAATGGATGAAACTAGTACACTGAATAGCGAGTGTGGTAACTCAGATACAGAAGTGCTGTGGATGTGAGTACATACCCTAGAGAAACTGCTGAAACCAGGAAAGTAAAAAGGGACCAGATGTTACAGAGAAGTTCTGGGAATGAAAGTAGTCAGACATTAGGTGCTATGAAGTAGGAAATGGCACAAATGGGAGGGGAGGTGACTTTAATAAGTGGCATGAGGGAACAATGCAGGAAGCTGAAGGAGGGAAACGGAAGTAACACAAAGAACACTTGGAAAGTCACAGGGAAACATTATTTTATATTTGCTTAGAAATAAAAATATAATATGTAAGTTTACATTTTGAATGAAGTTATGTCACAAGTGGTGATAATGCTCCTTCTAATAGCCATAGATTATCTAACAAAAACCCCAGAAATAGGAAATGTCCATTCAAGTTGTTGGTCAAGGGAATCCAAGAAACTCCCAAAACAATATAGGCTATTGCCACTGTCAGTGGCTGCCTTCCAGAATTTGAAGGTAAGACCCTATTGTTGAAGGTACCACACATTCTGGACATAGGACTTTGAGGAATCCATCTATAACTAATCTATAACTTCTAGTTTTGATTAACTTAAATAGTAATATCTAAAAATTAAAAAAGATGTGGTAGAGTAATGAATGTAATACAAAAGAAAGACAATATAGATGACTAATAAGATGTACAGACATAGATACCGAAGAGATGGCATACTTTGGCAAATAACTTTTTTTTAATCCAAGAGCAAGAATGAACTATTAATATTAACACTTTCAAGTATGACAGTTAGGATAATTTTTGAAGCAGCTGTTCAAACAGCAAGAAGTATAAACTACAGTGAAAAAGAAATAGTCAGGAAATCAGGGAGGAGGCCTGGGGATGGTATTTCAAGGAAAGGGATGTAGAACATACTGGTATAAGGAGATAAAGGTAAATCATGAAATGGGGGAGGATAAATTGGGAGTGGGATAGGAGGGCAAGGCAGAGGAGGGACTATGGGGAGGAATAACACTCAAGAGATCTCAAAAAAGTCATAGTAACCTATTGTAGACATACATACATACACACACATGCCTGGTAAGGAACACAGTTACTACACAGCATGAGTGTTTATAACAGAGGAATGAACCGTAACAATGGGCACAAGAGAAGCTAAGAGGAATCCCAGAAAAAGTAAAATCTGGTCTACTACAATGAAAGCCTTATTTCTAACAATATATACTAGAAGAAAGCCAAATATCCCTGAAAATAAAGATAATGAATGATAGAAGTGATTCCTGGAAGTCTTACTTTAAGAAATTATTATGAAATGTTTACATATCATAAAATTATGGAGCACTGGAAATGAATATTTATCTACATGTAAGCATTAAGAATAAATTACACAAACAATACTGAGCTAACACAAAATAATATACATTTTATACGTCCATTTAAACAAAGTTGTCCCAAAATGTGTAAAATTAATCTACTGTGTTACAAAATCAGCACACTATGTGCATTTGGAGAGGGGGTAAAAAGCTATAAATGAGAGGGCCTACAAGGACTTCTAGGGGTTCTATTAGATCTTGATTTGGAGGTGGTACTTAGGGGCATATGTTTACTTCACTGACAAATAAATTTATCTCATGCTTTTCTTTATGTAGGTGTATCTTTACAAAAGTAGCAATGGAACAGCTACTGAGGAAACAAAGTCCAGAGGCAATATTTAAGGATCTGAGAGGATTCAATGTCACTGGAAAATTATACTAATTATATTAATTATATTAATGATACTATTCAAGATGACTGATGGTTCACAGAAGATCTAACATTGTAAAGTACATATTACCCAAAATAAGTGTCACTTCGTAGTCAATACTGTCAGCTGCAATGGTCATTTTATCACTATCATTGTATTAATAAGACAACTGTTTGTTTGTGGTGCTCAGTGTAGAATGACAAGAAAAAAGAGTAAAGCATTGTAAAGGAGGCAATTTAAAGCTGGACTAAGCCTTATAAAAATTTAGACTTTATCTACAGGTTAATAAGGAGCCAGTGCAGACTTTTACACAGTTGTAAATTCCAACTTTACATTTACCAGAAAGAAGGTACTGGTCAAGTCACATAGCCTCGCAAATTCCTCATCTGCAAGCATAAATATTGCATTATTTCATGTGTGAAAGAAAATTAAAGGTGGTATTATGCATTGGAGCTTAGCATATTTTACCTAACACATGTAAAACATTCAATAAATATCAGCAGCCATTCTTTTAATAGGGAATTTTTTGTGTTGAAAACTATGCCAAACAGCTCACACATATATGTATAAGTTCAAGGAATAAAGTGATTAAGTAACTCACAAGAATATCTCAACTTTGCTTTTATGTATTGTTATTTTGTGAAAACCCTATAGAAAATTTTTACTCATGAAGTAAACTTATTTTTCCAACCATTGAGAATAATTAGCCTATATGATGTCTCATCATTCTTTAAATTCTTCAATATTCTCCTACCTCCAAATCTTCAGATCTCATTTAGGGAACTTAACTTCTCTTTGCAGAGACCACAATCAATCAAAGTGCAGTGTTGAGCCCAGGCCCAGTGATTACATCTACAAAACAATCTACACCTAAGGCTCAAGGAACACTGCAGAAGGGGTAGTTAAGCGCAGAAGATGAGGGAAATTTCTGTGATATTGTGTCTCCCAATATTTTAAGAAGCTAGACCCATGAAATCTAACCAACATGGCTGCCCAAACTTAAGTTTATCAAGGGCAACACCAATGAACATACCAAAGTGGATGGGGAAAACTCCATGAGGCCTCAACCCTCTGCAAAAAACTAAAGTCAACTGAAGAAAGCTAGGAGCAGGAGAGGTGGTCTTCCTCAGGGAAGAGCACACCAATTGGCTGTTCAGTGCCCAATGGGTAAGTCCTGAAAACATAAATACAAGTAACACTATATGAACTTAACAGGTTATATTTAGGAATGTACATACAGTGATATGTGTGTGTATGTAAACACACACATATATATGTATGTACATATATGCATGCAATTAATAATTAGTGAAAAAAGTCATGAATTTGAATGATAGTAGGTAGGGGTATATAGGAGGGCTTGGGAGGAGGAAAGGGAAAGAAGAAATGTACTTCTAATCTCAAAAATAAAACTAAAAACTGAACTCATTAGATCTTCCACAGGTGACACTACAAAGGATGAAACTGGCTTTGTTCAGTCTGCTAAACTGGTATGAACAGTTTACTAGGGCTGTAGAACTAGGCACACATCATTGCTTCTATTTCCCAGGAATAACTTGTGCCTGCGAATGCTGTATGTCATTTTATAATTGAACATGATAAAATCAGTTTAGTTTCATTTACTACTTATGAACTGCATAATTCTAGTAAATTGCAAAGCTTTTGAAAGCTAATTTTAAAGTCTTTTGTTTCCGATTTTCGTGTGTGTGTGTGTGTGTGTGTGTGTGTGTGTGTGTTGTGTGTTGTGTGTGTGTGTGTGTGTATGTGTGTGTATGTATGTAGATGGCTGCATGTCTGCACTTGGCATGATACGCTCAAGACTGTTTTCAAACGGAATTCTGTATTTTAGATCAGAAGGAAGGAAAACACAGACATCTTTTAAAAGTTTTAAAATTTGTTAATGAAGATTAAAAAGGTTTGTGTTTTCCAATGTCATATATTGAAGTCAAATAAAACTCACAATGGAACATTAAAATGCTTTTCATAATTAAACTTTGTACATAATATAAATAAATTCAAATTTCTTTATAAAAATAGGGCGGTGGTGGCGCACACCTTTAATCCCAGCACTTGGGAGGCAGAGGCAGGCAGATTTCTGAGTTCAAGGCCAGCCTGGTCCACAAGGTTCAGTTCCAGGACAGCCAGGGCTATACAAAGAAACCCTGTCTCGAAAAACAAAAAAACAAAAACAAAAACAAAAACAAAACAAAAACAAAAAAATACTGTTATGAAAACCACCTCCAAAATTAGGAAATTATGAATCAATCTCCAACAATGCAAAAACAACACGGCACATCAACAATGACAATATTTGTTCAATGTTCTTACTATTGACGCTTCTGGGTCTCTTCTCAGCAACTAATACTAAAGCATATGCTTATTTGGGTTTATACACGCACACTTCTGAATTTGTCTTATCCATACCTAAAGAACGAGTTCACAAAATACCACATTTCCAACTCAATGCTATTATAGATAGCATTTTGGTAGTTTATTTTCCCACTTACACCTCCTGTCTCATACAACAAAAAAAGCCTTGTTTCCCATTATCTTTAATGTAGATTTACTTCTTAAACGTAATCAACCTTTCATGAGGTTAACTTTCCTAACCCTGCCAGTCTTCTTATCCCGTTGGTATTACTATTCTTCCCCTCACTTCTCCCTGTGTGTAATCTAGTCATCTACTGAAGCTCTCAATCCTCAAGCCTCGCATCCTTTTTACAAGCATACCCTCTACACCTATATCACCTGACAATTCATCTAACATCGCCCCTAAAATGACTGCTTACCTCTAATGCTCCAGCTCTAAAACCGTGTACTTAAAGATACATTTATGATTACTAATCACAGCATGCCACAGCTGAGACATTGAACTCAGATATTTCCCTTGCATGGACTCTTCTCAAACAGAGAGAGCTTCAACATATACAATATCAAGCTGTACTTCTAAAACAGATACCTTCTGCTACTTACTGGGGTCTATGCTCATATGCAGAGAATGAGAAATCCGACTCCAAACCAATGTCCTTCTCAGCTTACCTTGCTGAGGTTTGAACTCTCTTTCTGAGAGCAAAAGAGCCTCTGCTATCCCAAGTCACCCTCTTCCAGAGGTACCATACTTGTACTTAGGCTCTAACATCCTGCAACAGCATGCTCACTAATACAGAAATGCATTAACTCAGGTGGCTCAGCACATCAGGCTTTGACAACCTTGTAACTTTTACAGGACATAGCTCTGTCAATACACCTCACTACTGTTGTTTGGTCTTATGTGATAGTTTGAGTTCTAAATAATCAGAAGAAAAAGAGAAAGTAGACATAGGATAACCTGATGGCACTTTTCAAAACATAATTAGCAGCAACTAAGCTAATATAAGCAGCTATAATCAAAGCTAATGAAACTAGTAATTTACTTTTCAAAGTATAGTTGTTTTTCAGTATCTTTGGAGAACTGGTTTTAAGACCCAGATAGATAGTTTATTATTTAGGGGGGAAAAGGTGCAATTTCTCCCCAAGTCCAAATGAATCAAAGACCTCAACATAAAACCAGATACACTAAATCTAACAGAAGAGAAAGTGGGGAACTGCCTTGAAAATACTGGCATAGGAGACAAATTCCTGAACAGAACGCTAATGGCTCAGGCACTAAGATCAACAATTGATAAGTAGGATCTCATGAAACTGAGAAGCTTCTGTAAAGCTAAGAACACCATCAATAAGACAAAACAGCAGGCTACAGATTAGAGAACGATCTCTACCAACCCTAAATCTGACAGGTGTCTAATATCCAAAATATATAAAGAACTCAAAAAATTAGACACCAACAAACAAAATAACTCAATTAAAAAAAGGTGTACAGAGTTAAAGAATACTCAACAGAGAAACCTTGAATGGCCAAGGAGCACTTAAAGAAATGTTCAAAGTTCTTAGTCATTGGGAAAATGCAAATCAAAATGACTGAGAGTCCACCTTACATCCATCAGAAAGTCTAAACACATGCTGGTGAGGATGCTAGAGCAAGAGGAACACTCTTTCATTGCTGGGGAGAGTGTAAACTTGTACAACCACTTTGAAAATCAATTTGGTGGTTTCTCAGAAAATTGGGAATACTTCTATGCCAAGACCCAGATATACCATTTGTATTAGTCAGGGTTTCTATTCCTGCACAAACATCATGACCATGAAGCAAGTTGGGGAGGAAAGGGTTTATTCAGCTTACTTCCACATTGCTGTTTATCACAAGGAAGTCAGGACTGGAACTCAAGCAGGTCTGGAAGCAGGAGCTGATGCAGAGGCCATGGAGGGATGTTTCTTACTGGCTTGCTTCCCCTGGCTTGCTCAGCCTGCTCTCTTATAGAACCCAAGACTTCCAGCCCAGAGATGGCACCACCCACAAGGGGCCTACCCTCCTTGATCACTAATTGAGAAAATGCCCCACAGCTGGATCTCATGGAGGCACTTCCCCAAATAAAGATCACTTCTCTGTGATAACTCCAGCCTGTGTCAAGTTGACACACAAAACTAGCCAGTACACCATTCCTGGGCATATACCCAAAAGATGACCCATTATACTACAAGGCCATGTTCTCCACTATGTTCATAGTAGCTTTATTCATAATAGTCAGAAGCTGGAAACCCAAATGTTCTTCAACTGAAGAATTGAATACTACTCAGCTATTAAAAACGAAAACATCTTGAAATTTGCAGGCATGGATGGAATTAAAAGTATTATCTTGAGTGAGGCAAGGCAGACCCAGACAGACACCCACAGTATGTACTTACTGATAAGTGGGTATTATCTATGAAGTACAGCGTAACCATGCTACAATCCTTAGATGAAACAAAACTAATAAGGTAGGCCTCAAGGAGGATGTGTGAATCTCACTCACAAGGGGGAATAAAATAGACATTGTAGGTGGAGGAAGGGAAATGAGGTGACAGGTGATGAGGGGAACAAGAGAGATGGAGATCAGTTGTGGGGAGAGGGAGGTGGGAGCGAGAATGGAAATCGGTGGGGGGCATCTCTGGGACTAGCTGGAGACCTGGGATAGAACAGGTTCTCAGAGATTCCTAGCAGCCAGGGATATGGAAACTGAAGTGGCCACCTCCTGTAGCCAGGAAATACTTCCAGTAAAGAGAGGGGGACATCAACCTACCCCACAAAACCTTGAACCCAAAATTTGTCCTGCCTACAAGATACACAGGCAATAAGATGGAGCCGAGATTGAGGAAAGGGCCAACCAATGACTGGCCCAATTTGAAACCTATCCCATTTGAGCCAACCCTGACACTATTAATGATATTCTGCTATGCTTGCAAGCAGGAACCTAGCATAACTGTCTCCTGAGAGGCTTCATCCAGCAGCAGATGAGTGCAGATGCAGAGACCCACATCTAAACACCAGGCAGAGCTCAGGGACTTGTGTGGAATCGTAATGGATAGGATTGAGCAAGCCAAAAGGGTCAAGGACCCCACAAAAAGACCTACAGAGTCAACTACCCTGGACCTATGAGGGCTCACAGAGACTGAACCACCAAGCAAAGAGCATGCAGGGGCTGGACCTAGTCCCCTTACACATTTGTGGCAGATATGCAGCTTGGTTTTCAAGTGGGTCCCCAAACAATTGGAGTGAGAGCTGTCTCTGATCCGTTGCCTAACACTGGATCCCCCTTCCCCAGCTGGGTTTCCTTGCCTGGCCTCAGTGGGAGATGATATTTCTAGTCCTGCTATGTTGTCCCATGGCGTGGTGATACCCAAGAGGAAGGTATAATGGGGGAGGGGGGACTTGTGAGGATGGGACTGGGAGGAGAAAGGGGGGCTGCAACCAGGATATAAAAGTGAATAAGTAGATAAATTAGTGAAAAAATATAGATCTAGTTAATATTTATTCATTAAAGAATTTTTAAAACAATGTTTTTCAGAATACTAAAATTAAAAAATTTTAAATATTCAGAATATGTTAGTTTATTTTCTACATAGTAAGCAGTGCATTGTTTCTGGTATACTTATCTACAGTATCATTGTATCTAATACACTTATCTACCATTTTGCAAAACAGTCCTAAAAACCTGAGTGTTAGAGGTTTTACAACCTTCTCCTTCTTCCTAGTTTCTACCAGGAAGGATGCTTCAATGAGCAGGATTTGAACCTCTCTTCATTCATAGAGAAGGGACATGGCTTCTCTAATCAGTGAATTTCAGTGAATTTAAAAGGAGTCACTGAACAGGCACAGCCCAGTTCTGCTTCTCTTGCTTTGGGGGAGAGTCGCCAAGGGAAAATAAGTCTGAAGAGATGGTATATGAGTGTTCCCCTCAAATGTCTCACAGCCCCTTTATTCTAACTTGACCTCTATTCATAGTAGAAATGATATTTTTACCTCCATCTTTCACCCTTTTTAGTTTTTCAAAATGTTAAAAGTTCAGGTAGAAAAAAGGATGCGATCTGAATATCCAATGTTTTCATTAGTACATTATAGACTGTACATTTCCCCAGCTCTGACTTAAAACAGCTGCTTAAATTAAGCTTCTTTAAAACAAAAAGCAAACAAAAAATTAAAGAAAGACTTGAAATTTTATCAACAATGGATGTTTAAAATGAAAAGTAACTGCTTATCTGAATATGCTTACTACAAATTAACAAAAATTATCCGAGGTTTGTATTTCTTCCTAGCTAAGACCATAATTTATACTTGCATTCCAGCTCCACACCCACCCTGCACTCAGTGAGTCCCACGCTAAATAGTTTCAGAATATGTTATTTGTATTTGCTTGTACTATCCCTCTCAACTTGTTCTCTAACTCAATTTATACTGCATCTTTGAAACTCTAGGATCAGCAAACTATGGCCTGCAAAGCCAAATTTATTTTTTGTAAAAACAAGTTTTTATTAAAACACAGCCAGGCTGGAGAGATGGCTCAGTGGTTAAGAGCACTGACTGCTTTTCCAGAGGTCCTGAGTTCAATTCCCAGCAACCACATGGTGGCTTACAACCATCTGTAATGGGATCTGATGCCCTTTTCTGGTGTGTCTGAAGACAGCGACAGTGTACTCACATACATGAAATAAATAAATCTTAAAAACACACACACACACACACACACACACACACACACACACACAGCCACGCTTATTCATTTAACTTTTGCTTTTGCAGTACAACAGCAGAGGTGCCTAACTCCAGTAGAGACCAGATGACCCTTGGGAGTAAACTATCAGGCAGAACATACCTGCAGCATGCTCACACTACATTGTGCTTCTCTAGTATATCTATCACTGACTAGATGGGAAAGGCTACTTACACCTGCCGACCTGACTGCTGCTCTAACTTGGCTTAGCCTAATATTTACTAACCATTCCTTTACAGTTAAAGATTCCTAGTCCTTGCTTTCCCTCCCATGGAACCTAGTCATTTGAGACTTTCAATTAATTAAGTGTTCCTCCTCTCTTTCCATTAGCTTATAACCTGTCTAATACTCCACACCCTGAATCACAGTTCAGTCTTTATAAACAAAATCTAAATACAAACCTATTGTAAAAGGTAAGCATTTTAACTCCACCCCCTCACACTTGCATCTCACATAAAACAGAACTGAAAAATTCACATTCTTAGGGGAAATATTTAGGAAGAAGCTTCCATTCTTTATATTTTACTCAGACTTCGTAAAGCGGAAACAAACTACTAACACTGACAACAGCTTTACATGTGTTCCTTACTGGGATAGAGTGTCTTAGAATTTGTTTTCCACACAGGACCAATGCTCTTGTTCATCTGCCTCATTAGGGTATCTGTGCCTCCTTATATTCAAAAAAGGCCCAGCTGTACTTCTGATAGGCTGGTAAGTTAATTCAGTTTAAGGAGCTGAAGGGTAAGAAGTATGACAGTTTTTTTTAATTTAATTTTGTTACTATTTTTTTAGTAATGTTTTACTTTTCTGAGATTACAAATTATTTCCCCTTCCCTTTCCTCCCTCCAAAGCTTCTCAAGCACTCCTACCCTGCTCTCTCTCAAATTCATGGCCTCTTTTTTCTTTGTTGTTGCTGGTGGTGGGGGTGGTGATGGTGTATGTGTTAGTAAATACATAAATACAACCTGCTCAGTCTATATAATGTTACTTGTATGTTTTTAGAATTGACCATTCTTCTCCCTTGCTCAGTAGTCCTTACTTGCCTGCCTTTCTTTGTGTAGGGTTGAGGCCTTGTCAGCTTCTCTCATCCACATTAGCAATGACACCTATTTTTAACAATGGTTCTAAGTCAAATACTTCAATACAACCCTACTTAAGGCTAGTATTTTGATTCTGAATTTTTAAGTCTATGCAGATTCAGAACCCAGTTTGGAAAAAACAGAAATATAACTTCAAACAACTGGCACATAGGACTCAAAAGATTTGATGGTAAACTGAGAGTTGGGGGGGGGGGGGGAAAATCATACTTTTAAAGTATATAATAGAATGATGTCATAAATCTAAGAGTTAACTTGATTAAGAAAATAATTAAGAAATAAATTTAGAACTGACATTCATTCAATAATTCAAACCAAGTCCATCCCATTTCTTTACTTAATGTCTCAATATTCTGTTGCTATTAGTTCTCAGCTTAATTAAACTGAATATATACAAAAATTTTGGCGATGGCTCAGTCTGTAAAGTGCTTGGTACACAAGCATTAGGACTTCAGTGTGGCCGGGTAGTGGTGGTGCACGCCTTTAATCCCAGCGTTTGGGAGGCAGAGGCAGGTGGATTTCTGAGTTCGAGGCCAACCTGGTCTACAGAGTTTCAGGACAGCCAGGGCTACACAGAGAAACCCTGTCTGGAAAAACAAACAAAGGACTTTGAGCATGACGTCAAGGTGGAGCAGCAGTGGTTAGAAGCAAGGCTCATATCTGCAACCATGGATCTGGGAAGGCAGAAGTAGGAGGATCTCTGGGGCTAGTCTAACAAGATACGGATACTCACTCCTCTTTCAAAAAATGAGGAGAGCAACTTAGGAAGACATCCAATGTTGATGTCTAAGCTCTACATGCACATGCACACATACATATGCATGCTATCCTCATGTGTCTATGCATACATGCATAACTACACATACTTGCTCAGAACAAGATAAAGAAAAAAAAAGGGATCACTCATGAGTGATGGGTATTACTAAGGATGGAACTCAGGTCATCAGGCTCATGCGCCAAGTGCTTTTACCCACTGAGCCATTTTGCCAGTTCTTAAGACATGCCCTATTTAATATGAGTACATTACCTCCACTTCAACATGTTTGAATTACCATCTAACCTCTTATAATACAGTTGCAATGTCCATCACTCCACTGAAATTCATCTAATCAAGATGACCTGGGAACTTCATGTCGCCGAAATATTGCACATTCTATGTTTCACATATGTACCAGACTCCTCATCAACAGGTAACAGTCCATCTGGAAAAACTCTTTTCTCCTCCCAAATCATGCCAGCTCTCTGTTCTGCTTTACTGCTTGTCTAATAGCCTTGCTTTTCAGTATAAACACTGGGAGGAGTGTGAGGTTCCTTTCCCTACTTAAGGAATTTTAACATCCCTTGTGTGGTGCCAAATCCTTTACTATCCAATAGTCTATCCTACGTCCCTAGTTAATCTCATTCACCTGCATAAACTTAAATATCTTTGTGCTCACATAGTTCTTTAACTAATGTCTTTTAAGACTTTTCATTAAGCCAAAAAATAGCCAACACATGAGGAATGCTATTCTCTCAATCCCACAAACTTCCCGGTAAAAAATGAATTATACCTGGTTATAAATTCTAAGAAGGAACAGCATTCCATCTAGTCCTTTCTACCATTTATAAAGACTTAGTCCCCTGTCTGTTAACACTGTGGTAAACATGAAGTCTAATGGACAAAATTACCTCCAATATACACACCTTGCATACACACATTAAGGAGAAAAATTCAAGTTGAATTAATGGAGAAATCTCTCAAGGTATTATTTATAAAAGAATCTAGGACCAAGTTAAAATTTAAAGGTGACTAAGGACCCAAGGCAGAAGATATAGCTACAAAGATACCCAAGAATTTGGGGACCTATGTAATAAATAAAAGCAGATAAAGAGGACTGTTGGTCTAAAGAACCAATATGGAAGGAACTGAATGATAATCTATGATTAAATAGCTGAATATGGTTCAGAGCTTTTACTTGATAAGCAGAGACAAATGAGAGACATCAATGCCTTGTCAACTATGAAATCAAAGCAGCTACAGCAGAATGACTTACTTTATATTTTAGGTTGTAAGTTACACAGATCAGTAATGCATATACGGATATAAACCAAAACCTTATCTGAATTTGCCCAAGTGCTTGCACTATCACAAAAACTGAATCCAGGAACTACTACAAGGAAAATAATTTGGCAGCAGATTAAAGGGAAAAACCCCAACAGGCAAATATAAGCAAGACAAAGTTATTGGCTGTTGCAGCATTTTCTCTGTCCAATCACACTAGGGCAGTGACAGGCCTGTGATTGGACAGGAATGGAGAGGTGGAGCTAGAAGGTGAGGAAGAGAGAGGTCAAAGAAAGAAGGGCAGTTTCTTCATCATGGAGTCAGAGAAGACGAAGATTCAGACTCCTCGTGGTTATAACAACCAGGCTAAGGTTTTTACAAGGTTAAAGTAACTGGGTCAAAATTTGTCTTTATCATTTGGCATTGAAATTATTGTATTGGCATCTTGTAATCGTGATCTTATTATTAGATAAACCAACTGGCATTTTGTAATTGTGATATTATTATACAAACCTGATTAGATAATTAAGCCTTAAGAGTCATGCTTTACCGAGTTCTAGGTGTTAGCTGAATGATTGTGGGGGTGTGTAAAGAGTTGCATGTGACAAAGATGTTGCTGCTAGCTGGAAGAAAATAGCAAGAACCTGCGGGGACTTAGTGTTGAGGCCGGACAGTACCGGCACTAGAACCAGCGGGAAAGAGAGTTTGCAGGGTAGATTCATTTTTAAATATTCAGGCAACAATTGGCAACTACAAAAGAAAAGCAGATGCAGGAAAAAACAAAAATAAGCAAGCAAACCAAGATTCATTTTATTCTTTTATTTTCTAGCACACACAAAATTCTTACAACAAAATTTTTATTTAGCTTAACTAAGAACAATGTGCTGTTCTTCAATGATAGCATTATTTTCTTAATTATGCTTCTAGTAGTAGCAGGTTGGATTAGACCCATCATCACTTCTTATCCACATTCTGTTACAACAAAAACTTTTCAAATGGTTCACTGATTACAATTTAATCCTAAATATCTACTGTAATAAGGTTCTCAATATTGTAGACTTACATGTTTTGTGCTTGATGAATGCTAGTCTATGTACAATAGATACTTCTTGTCTTCTTCTTTTTTTTTAAGCCTACAGCACCCGGTATTCCCAGGCAGTCTCCCATCCAAGTACTAACCAGGCCCGACCCTGCTTAGCTTCCGAGATCAGACGAGATTGGGCGTGTTCAGGGTGGTACTTCTTGTCTTAAACATGCTCAGGACACTTACACTACCCATGGTTGTGAAAATCAAAATTCAAAGCCTATTTTAAATAACAAAGGGTGGAGTATTTCATGTAACTTTTTGAATACTATGTAGAAGCACACTGTAAAAGTATCAATTGTTTATCCTAATGAATATGTGGCTAACTAGAAACTGTGGTTAGAACTACCACCTCATCTATCAGGAATATCATACTGTGTATGGCTTGTCATAAAACACAAAATTGAAAATTTGAATGGTATCTGCTAAGTGTGTATCACTTTTATGTCATTATAAAGTATAGAATCTTATGCTTAACCACTCTAAGCAACCTATATATCTTAAGTAAAGATCATCAAAAAAGAAGACAATGAACACACACAAAGTAGGATATTTTAACTTATTAAGGGAAAAATACATATATGACCCAAACAAAACATAACAAAACAAAAAACTGTATGTATCTTTGTTGTCTCTCCTAAGACTGAACTGAGGCAGAAATAAAGGCCAGTAGTGAAGGTCAAAGGAATATGTAGACACATAATAGAAACTAATCACATATGCTGCCAAGCTGGGAAGGTGGCACACCTGTAGCCAGCCCAAGGCATATGATTCTGAGGGATGAGAGATGACTAAGTGGCTAAGAGCACTTACTGCTCTTCAGATGAAATTCACAATCTCCTCTAACTCCAGGATTCCACACCCTACTCTAGCCTCAGAGGACACTTGCACATATGACACTGACACACAGAAATACAGATAGGCAGACAGGCAGACAGAAAGACACACACACACACACACACACACACACACCTGTCTGCAGCCTATATATATATTTTGCCAGAAATTTCAAAATTATATAAAATGCCTACTTTAAAAAAAAAAAAAAAAAAAAAAAAGATAATCTCATGCATGTCTTAACCTATGCAACAGATTCCAACTGTGTAATGTATGTGATTCGATGGTATCACAACTGGCAACACTTAAAATAAATGGACACTGTATTTGCTGGTGCTTGAAACAAGTTGTATTAGCTAATACTCTTTGACAGCTGCCGAACCTGTCAGTGATCCATTAATACAAATTTCTAAGTAAATCTACTCTTCTGTGACTTAGATGCTAACAGTGACAAACAAAAGAGAACTCTGTGGTAAGATAACAAGAGCAGGCAAGAAGAAACCAGAAGAAAGCATCAAACTGACTAACAGGAAGGCTCATATCAACAAAAGACAACCTTAAAATGATTTAATATGAGAGTCTTTCATTATTATTGTTATTATTATTTTACTTTATTGGACACAGGTTAGTGCTATGAACTCCTGGCTGGCCTAAAACTTGCTATGTACATAGGATTGACCTTGAAAACACAGTTCCTCTGCTCTGCCTCCAGAATGCTGTTACTAACGGTAATGTGTGCACCGCCACACTTAGTAACAAAGTTTTTAATAAGCTACAAACTAATTTCTTATTCCATTACCAAAGATTCCTTAGAATGTAGAATGGTAAATGTCTTCTGCTCTCATCATACAGAAAATCAATACTAAGTTACATAATTTCAAAACTCTATAACACTATAGAGAACTGAAAAATACAGAATTTAAAGTCTTGTTTTTACTTTAGCATGCTCCATAATCTTTTTAAATCATCCAGCACCATTTCCATCAAGTCCACTGACAAAAATTTTAAAGCCCAAGCATTCAAGAACCCAAGGAAAAGCATCAGGAGTGGTGGCTAGCATTCAGTGGGTGCTTTCTATACAGGAGATACATATTAGCACAAATCAACACACTTTATCTCTAGCAACCCAGCTCTCGCCACATTACTTATTAAACAACGGTAAGATAAAATGCAAACAAAACAAAACAAAACAAAGGACAACAACAGCAACACAACAAACCTTGGTAAATAGTGCCACTAGGTTCCACACTCAGAAGTCTAGCTCCAGAGCTTATTTACTTAAGATCTGCTCATTCTATACTAACCAAATAAAAGATCTGAGTAAAAAGATACATTTGTTTATCATGAAGAGATTTTTAAGGTAAGTGGTACCATGGAAATTAAGAAAACTAAACTGTCCAATTAAGTACACTTGCTACCTGTTGCAGTAAATATAGTCTTCAAACTGAGATGTATCACAAATGAAAAATACCCAATTCTAAAACATAAGTAGTAGTAACCCAACTTCAACAATTTCTACATGGATTAGTACAAAAATGAAAGTATTTTAATAAAATATAACAGACTAAATGTGTTTTAATGAGGTAGATTAACAATTTAATCTTTGATCAGAAGATTTAACATTTCATATTTGGTTCCAATTACTACTGAACCAGTCTTAAATAGGAAAGACACTATTGTTTTATAGGCTGTTTCTAAGCCAATCTTTTCCTTGTTTTATTTTGTAGTCTTAAGAAAATATATACTTATATCTATGAAAAACAGGGATTAATTAAAAACAGATTCAAAACCTTCTGCTTAGTTTTGGTATCTACATTTACTTTTTCTCTAAGAAAAAATTAAAGGTCATTTTGGTGAAGTGACTAATACCAAATCTGGGACCATAAAATATATAAATGTGGACTATCTTGTTCATAAATATGTGCATGTGTGCACCACACATACAACACACACACATATACACAGAATGGGGGGAGCTTTCAGTTTAGTTAAATCTGCCACAATTTAAGATTCAAAATAACAACAGTGATAGATTTTTTTATCTTTTAGTAAGAATTCATGAAATCACACAAAGTATAACTGAATAAGTATCAATTCTTAAAAAGAGACAAAACCAGAAAACTGACAGATGCTAAATTTTGATGAGATCATGGCAATACCCTGTTCTTGAAAGTACTTTCCCATAAGTTGCATATTAATTACAAAATGATGAATAATTTTCAGAGAGAAATATAGTAAATATCTTGACCAAATTTTAAGGTTGACACACACCAACACTTTGAACTTCAAAATACAATGTACTGAGAAAAACAGAACATTATCCTACCAAATGCATAACAATCTAATCATAAGAAATCAACAATTCCAATTTGAGGGACATCATCAAAATAATGCCCTGTAATTTTTTTTTTTTATGTCAAGGCCAAGAAATACAAAGAAAAATTGAAGAAGCTTCCCCAATTAAAAAGGACTAGAGACATGATAACCAATAAATGCACTTCATTTTCTTAGAATGGATCTTGAGCTAGGGAACAGACAAGAGATGGATAGAGAAAATAGATAAAAATTTAAAATGAACTATAAATTAGGTATATGCTAACAATGTCCTCGCTTTTTGGAATAATGAAAAGCTTAGGTGCAAAGATGTCTTCGAATTACTCTCAAATTGGTGTGTATGTGTGTGTGTGTGTGTGTGTGTGTGTGTGTGTCAGTGTGTATATGTGTGTGCAGGCTCGGACATGCTTGTCTGTGTGTGTGCTCAAGTTCAGGACAAGAATAATGAAAATACAAGATATGAAACAACTGGTTTACATAGGCAAGTGTAACTATTAGTTCCTGATTTGACAATTTTAAGACGCAAATTATACCAAAATTAATTTTTTCAAAAACTGGCCTGTCCCAGCTTAAATATTTTAATTACTTTTCAAGTCTGAATAATGTTTTAAGCTGCATTAATAGGTTCATTTTATGTTATTCTTAGCTGTTTTTAATTTTATAAATCATTAGATACTAATTATATTATTTATTCCATAAGGAATAATGTTCAGTGTCATTCTGGTTAGTAGATACTAATTACACACTCTATAAAATATGAGACTGTGTCTATTAATGTTCAGTATAATTGTGAATACCAGGATAATAGTCCCACGTCCAACATGCACTCAAGCATTTATTACATGAGGATATTCAAAATTATATTCTAGCATAGAAAGATTATAAAAGGCCCATTATAAACAAAGCCATCAATTGGGACAAAACTTAAAGGACATTTTTTTTTTAATTTAAAACAAAACCAGAAATGAATCAGAGGAGTTAATCTAAGGCAAAGACACAAGTCCCACAATTATAAAAGAAATATTTCTAGATGGGTTCAAACATTTTCCCTTCTCAATCACTATAATTATTCACTGACAGTGAAGATAACTTTCTTCCCAAACATTTCAGGCAAATATACATTAACAAAAAGATCAATCATATTTGCTTTACTAGCTTAGTGCAGAAGTGAGATTTCAAGAAACTTCATTTGAGATGTAAGACCAATTAGCTGTATAACCTGAATATGTTCATGATTTCGAACACTTGCTGCAAATCAAGACTTAAATCATTTTCTTTCTCAATAGCCAGAAGCATGTTTTATATAAAAAAGGTATTTCAATCAATAAGAGCACTGACTATTCAATATAGAAATGTATGCACTTATACACCTACATACTGCATATAAGTCACACACATACATATAAGGAACAGGAAGGTTTTCTGCAGAGAATGTATCATAACAAAGGGTAGCTTAAAATAATGACTTTTATCACCAATTCACACCACTATTAAATAAGACCATCCCCCAACCAACAGGTGTATAGTCTATTTAGAAGGGTTTTGCTACTTAAAAATAGCAATGACAAAAACAATATACACGATGGATCTCAGCAGATCTCTAGACAAAAACTGGGACTGTGAAACAGGTTCTCAAATATGGCTGTTTCTCAGGAAAACATTTTCATGTATGGTACAATATAATTGTGTCTAACAGTTAAAGTGTAATACAGATTACAGAATACTAAATATTTTAAAAAATTAACCTCATTTCTCATTAAATCAAATTAATTTGTTTCACTTAGTCAAAATTTGACTTTCAAAAGTACGTTTGTTTTTTTTTTATTCAAAGACATACTAAAT